>CAUYRT010042901.1:0-34333 GCA_963574885.1 Lepilemur ruficaudatus | reverse complement strand
TTGCATCCCTGGAATAAAGCCTACCTGGTCGTGATGAATTATTTTTTTGGTGTGCTGCTGAATCCTATATGCTAAAATTTTGTTGAGGATTTTTGCATCTATATTCATGAGTGATACTGGTCTGTAATTTTCTTTTTTTGTCGGATCCTTTCCTGGTTTTGGAATTAAAGTGCTTCCCCTTTTTCAATGCACTCCAGGCACATTGGCTTCTTCACTGATTCTCAAACATACCAAGGAAACTGGTCACAGGGCCTGGGCTCAAGCAATTCTCCTGCCTCAGCTTCTCGAGTAGCTGGGATACAGGCAAGCACCACAACACCCAGCTACTTTTTTCTATTTTTTTAGTAGAGAGGGGTTCTCACTCTTGCTTAGGCTGGTCTTGAACTCCCAACCTCAAGCAATCTTTCTGCCTTGACCTTCCAGAATACTAGGATTGCAGGCATGAGCCACCACATCCTGCCTTGGTTGCTTTTTAAATTGAACTTTGGATGGCCCCATTTAACCATTTTGGATTCCAACTGGCTTTTATTCATATTGTATTTGAATAAGGAATCAGGAAATCTATTGGGATCATATATTTTATGGTTATGAACCATTTAAAAGCTATTAAAAGATCACATATACTACTACATGTGATTAACTGTACACCAAATGAGGTTTTTATGTTTCTTTTATGACTTGCTTATGACAGCAGAGAAATAAAAAATCTAAACTTTCTTTCTCAATCTATATTTCCTGTGGCATTTATACCATACATAAATATACCCAAATCATATTTAAAGGCAAGGGGCAGGAGGGAGGGGAAAAAAGAATGAGCAATATATGCAGATGAGCCAGGTGCTAGGGAGGGCACAGGACGGTTTACAGGCTCTGCCCAGGAGCTGAACATAACATTGTACAAACAAGCAAACTCACAAGAAGTTAATGAGTTCAAGACAGAAAGTGATAAAATGCTGATAAACATGGCTAATCAGCACTACCAGAGGAAGTTATTTGTGGACTGTGTTTGAGCATTCTGGGGAAGAGAGAAAGGCTTCAACAGTTCCAGGTGTCCCGCCGCACACTCACAAAGCTTTGCCTGCTCCTGGGTGTGTGTCTACTGTCAGTGAAGAATATTGCTAGCCTTTGTTCCTTTGGGGTCATTATTTTCTCCTTGATAAGTAATTGTGTAGTTTGGCGAAAACATGCCTAAAGGCTTCACATGCCTGTCTTACCTATTTTGAGGTAAATGAAACAAATTCCATTCTCCTATTTTCTGTTTGGCAATGACAGCTATGCTGAATTCAATTCAGGCTCCTTGAATTAAAAACATGTGATTTTCATTTGCCCACAATACATCAATCTTAAAGAGGGTCAGACTCACCCATATTATTTCCTTTTTCAGGCAAATAGACACCTTCCTGGGAATGCAGATCACGAAAGGCTGGCACATTTAGAAAATGATACAGAATCCCTTGTTCTTCAGGCAAGTGATTTTTAAGTGTTGATCTTTCCTCATGACATACTTATAAAGATTATTTTAAATGGGGATGGCCAATTCAAATGCTTACAGCCACCAGACTGCTCATGGCAGTAAGCGCAGTAGGGAATGGTGAGGCCTGGGGCAGAACGAGGGTGTGTGCACCCAGTCTAGAGGGAGCTGCCCTTACTTGGCTTCAGCTCTTCCAAGACCAATCTGAACAGAGGCCCAGTGTCATCTGATGTGACTTTCTGATCTCATCTGATTTTCAATATGTAGCAGAAATTCAGATATATGAATAGCTAAATAGTATAAAAATCTGAATATATTAATATTTAAGTGTATATTTCTGAATCTGGATATATACTTTTAATTATTTAATTTTTTCAAATGATACCATGGGCCAGACAAAACACAACAGTGAGTGGAGTGTTGCTTGTGGGCTAAATTTGAGTTCGTGTCTTCATAATGTTTTAAAATGTTTGGCAGTTATTTTTCTTTTGTATTTTGAGCTAAATGAATTGAAGTATATTTACTAGGCTGGTGATTATTGAGGAAAAACTCAGAGATTTGCAATAAGCACTGAGGTTGAAGGAGTTACCCAATAGCTAGACCCCCACAGGCCTTTAAATGTGGTGAGTTCTGATCTGAATCATCTTGAAAGATCTCATGGAATTTGAATTTTCTGTTTTCTTTTCCTTATTCTTCTTGAAGTATCAAATTGGAAGAATAGTCCTTGATAATTTCTGTTTCAAACATTAACTTCATTTCCTCTCTGAACCTCTAATATTATCCCCCCCACCCCCAGAAAGATAATTAGTATATACACACTCTCTCTCATAAATAGTTGAAATGGTCTTAACCTATAAAGTACTGTCCATCCCTAATCAACGCTAACTTTCTCCAAAATTGTATAGGACTCTTTAGATCAAAATGCTACATATAAATAGGAATGTGAAGAACCACTGTCGCCTTGTTAATTTTCAGATTATTTTTCTTTACAACCATATGAGTGGTGGGATTATTGCAGTTGTTTGTTCCGTTTAGAGAAACAAAGCATGCAGTAGGACTCACATTCTTTCTAACTCATTGCTGTATTTTACTCCAAATATAGACAAGTGTGTTAACAGACCAGGTGGCGGCTCAGGGAGAGAAGATTAGAGATTTGGAGTTTTGTCTCCAAGAGCATAGAGAGAAGTTGAACGCCACAGAAGAAAGGCTGCTGCAGGTTTGTGCAGAAGCCAGCACCAAGGTGGGCTTTTCCAGCTGAGTTATTTGAGTTGCTACATTTCTATGTTGTGTTTGCTCTGATACAGCAGTAAATTTCGAGATTGACTTAGACCAGCACATTTTATGCAAAAACCTGGAATAGCAGAGTCTCAAAACACACACACACCATATAAAATGTCTATGTAATTAGAATCTGGAATAAAATATTAATAGGATTGTAGGTTATTTTAATTTTTTTTCTTTTTTTCTTTTTGGCATTCAGGTGGTTTTCTAACTCTCATCCAAGAGCATATATTTTATGATTAAGAAAAAAGACAAGAGGCTGGGCACGGTGGCTCACGCCTGTAATCCTAGCACTCTGGGAGGCTGAGGCGGGAGGATGGCTTGAGCCCAGGAGTTTGCGGTTGTTGTGAGTGAGGCTGATGCCACGGCACTCTAGCCTGGGCAACAGAGTGAGACTCTGTCTCAAAAGAAAAAAGAAAAAAGACAAGTACCACATATGACCTTTGTTATTGGGGAAAAAACTCATAATGTATACACACATGTGCACACACATACGGTGCTCACATATGAGAGGCTCTGTAATATAACAAATAATGTACACACTGGAGCAAAACACTCAGGTTTGAATTCGTGGTCTGCCATATCCTTGCTGTATAACTTTTGGCAAATTCTTAACCTTTCTGTTTCTCAGCTTCCTCATCTTTTGAATAAAGATAATAGGAATTTCTACCTCATAAGATTACCATGAGTATTGAAAGACTGTATGTCAGAACAGTGCCTGGCACATAGTAAACACAGTGTCATCATCATCATCAATGTTATCAGGCTTGAGAATATATAAGGTTTAGTTATCTGTGTATATCTGTATAACATGTCTCCCCCAATAAACTGATGTGTTCATTGACACTCAAAGAAGGGTTACTAAAGTAAATAATTTTTAAAGTATATATTAGGTAATTATACTTTATTGCATCCTTTATTTGATTGGTGCTGCTTTGTATCATAAATGAAATAAACTCACAGGTGGCTACTTCTAATAAAACAATTTTCATTGTATCTCTTAAATTCTAATAGGAACTTCTGAGCAGGACTTCTTTAAAAACTCAGAGATTGCATCTGATGGCTGAAATATGTGACTTGAAGTTAAAACTGATGGCTGTGGAAAAGGACAAATTGGATTATGAAGATAGGTCTAGAGACACAAAGGTGACCTTGTCTCTCTGTCTGTCTTTCTTTTCCCACCCCACCTTTCACACACAGTCTATGGCAAAGTTGGAATGCCTTGGAGGTGTGCAGGGGAGATAGTTAATTACTCTGTGTCTCACCCTGCTTCGTTTTAAGAATAAACCTTAATTACATTGACTTCTGATCACTAAACGCAAATGGCAATTTTTATTTTTATAAAAATTTTTTTTAAGACTTTTGATATGCAATAGTAATCTTTTCATTAACCTTTAAAAATACATTTGACTTTAGGATATTTGGATCATCCATCCATCCATTTGTCCATACTGGTTTTCTTAATTTTATGAATAATGGGTTTAAATACATGGTTTTTACTAGTAGTTATTTAAGCACCCTGATTATTTACTGTGTCATTGGATTTTGCTTATTTGTATAGAGGGGATACTTATTTTATCATAAAATCACAGAACTTTTCGGAGGTCAGTTAATTAGGCCTTCTACTTTTGGTCTATTCTACACACAAATCATTCCAGTTAAATAAGGCTTACTATACTTTTATGAAATTTGAGGTATATTCTACAACTTGAAGTACCCATTTTAGTGGCTAAACAAGCTTTTTTGTTTGTTCTTCCCATTTTATTGTTAATTCAGTTCTTCTAGTTTGTTTGTTTTGTGGGTTGGGGGAGAGAGCATATCCCTGTGAAATCTATTCATTTGAAATGAAATGTAAAGACCTGCAGCGATTCCTTCTGAGGGCCATCTTCCCTCCTTTTTTCTATTTTCCTTCTTCGGTTGGAATATGGAGAGGTGTCACACTGGATTAGAAGATGATACTGAGAAGGAGAAAGGAGAAGAAATGCTTTATTCTTCCTCTCTATCTTTATCTCAGATATTTATTTTATGCTGACTGTATGCCATCACGATACTGGGCTCATTACCTATATTATCCACTCTATAAAAGGTCTTTATAGATTTGGAGATAATGAGATTTACTCCATTGCTATTTTCAAAATCAAATTTTCTATCAAAGATCCAACTATAATGGAAAATCTTGGTATATGTCTTGCTTCCTCCATAGCAAAAGGAAATCTCTTACTTGGTTCACGTTTTAATCTTAAAGCTCTTTGTCAATCAGCTATATGAGCATTTTTCTCATCTGATTGAGACTGGGGCTCTTAAAATAGGACTTAGAAAGTTACTCAGTTTTAAAATTCTTGCTTTTGTGCTTACTTTAAAAATCTGCTCTGATGTTTTCCTCTTTCCCCTCTTTTTGTCATTCCCTGATCCCATAGTTGCTATAAAAGGTGGTAGTAGAACTCAGTCAACAGATGAACAACATGGCAGTGGAGCTAGCTCTGCTGCAGGGAAGAAATTACAGTACATGAGCATAGAAGTGGCCCTCTCCGTGTGCACGCGAAGTCTAGGGGAAGTCTTATGTACGACTAGTGTTAGTTTAACTTGGGCACAAGATGTTAACCAAATGTTTTTTTGGGGGGTGGGTGGGGGTAAGACTCCAGAGTAATATTTACATCCCTTGAGTTTGGCTGGCATTTGTATCAGACTTTCCCCCACTGCTTCCTTACTTTCTCATGCATTCCCAATCACATGCAAAGTGATCTTGTCATCAAACTTCCAGTAAACTCAAGGGCTGATCATTTTCTAATAAAAATTCAACACTATTGGTAAAATGTAGTATGCACATACCCAGATAGTATAGAATAGTTGATAAACTTTATGATGTTACATATAAAAATAATTAAAATAGTCCTCAGAATTAAAACTGAAAAGAATATTATTATGTTCCTGTTACTGTTTCCTTAATAAAAGCAAAGTATTTTCCTGGATGTTTCATGAATTCAAAATCTTTAACTTTGTCTTAGAATTTTAGATTATTTTGATATTAATTTCTAAGAAAATATTGCCGTGGGGAAGAAGTACAAGCATTTCCACAGGATTGGGAATAAAAGTCTTTAAACCTCGGAAGATTCAGGACTTGCCTGTCCCAGTTATTGCAGATGGGAGATAGTTAGCATCGCTCACCACTGCCCCCTTCTGGTCAGAGCACACACGTCAGAGATTGAGTTTCTTGGGATCCCTGGAGAGTCTCTGAAAGGGAAAGGAAACTTAAAGGGGAGTTTCTTTTTTAAAGAACTGAACTTTTGATAAGAAATTAATTAAAATAATTGGTATTCTATTGTTAAAAGTTTCACATGAAAGTGCTATTTCCAGATTTTCCAGCTTTAGTTGACATGGGAAGATAAGACTTTTTTTTCAGGCTGGAAATCTGGATTCATATTTAAAGTGTTGCTCCAAAAGATAATTAGGTAGTATTTTTTTAAATAGGAAAAGGATCTCGGTTTATAATTCCATTTTTTTTAGTTGTTTTTTCTTTGCAAACTGCCACTATTTCTGAAAGTGGTAAACTATATGTATGGAGTCCCCATACAAAGGAAACATTTGTAAAATTGTGTAATGAATATTTTGTAAATAAACATACAGCTACAATGTCCCATTTTCCCTGTGTATGGAGACCTTTGGGACACCTTGTAAATGTATATACACACACACCCCATATTGATGAAGGAAGATCAGTAAAGAGTCATATTATGCAAAAATGATTTATTTAAATAAGTGAGAGAAACTGGCTTTTTTTAAAAACTTGAATTCTGAGCTGTTAGATAAGGAATCACAAATAAAATATTATTGAATCATGTGAAACAGTTCTTGACCTCATTCATAAAAGGAGAAAATAGATTTTCTCTTATTGAAATATAATTATTAATGAGTACTTACATAATAATGGTAGGTAATACTTTTCTCCATTTTACAAGAGATCACAACTTAAAAGCCTATGGGTTTACTGGGAAATGTATTTCATCGTAGCATCCCTTTCCTAGTGTTTGTGAACTTGAATTATTACACTTAGAAGTTTAGAATGATCCCTGTTCACAAAATTTTACTTCTTATAGCATTGTTCTATTTTTTTTTTTGCACTGTTGTATAATTCTATCATGTAGCTTATGAATTTGTGGCCCAGTAATAAATGTCTTGTAAAAAGAGAGAAGCAAAACATATTAAACATTGGAGGGATCATTGTTGCTTATAATAAAAAAATTGCCTCCTACACAGAATATTTGAGCTTCTCTTTTGGAGGAGCTGTTATTGTTTAGCACTCTAATTTCCTTTTCCTGCTTTCTAGGCTCTGGACATAAATATGAGACTATTTCTCAGAATATTTAGGAAAGTCTTACAAGTAAATTAGTCTTTTGTAAGAAGTGGCAGTAGGAAAGGTATCAAATTGTATTGTATTATAAAAACATTAGGAGTGCTTTCTCTTTCATTTTCCAAATATAAAATTGTATTTATAATACTGAATATATGTGTAAACTATAGGCCGTCATCCACCCTCAAGTTGAAAGTCTACTTTAAAGGATTCAAATTTTACTTCATTCTCCCAGACTGAGTTGATAAGCAATCTGTGTTTTTGTAGACAAAGGAATAAATTATAAAAAATATTTTTATGAATACCCTTATATCGCTGAAAAGGCCCTAAAGATAAATGGCATTACTAAAGAATGTGGCCTATTTTAAGAGATGGAGTTCATATAGTCATTTTTAGTCAAGAAATATCTGACAGATGATAGTAAGTCAGATATCAAGCTGCCTTTCTTAATCAAAATTATAGTCACCTTTTATTTTCATAAGCCCTTCACTTTAGGGCAGGGCATTGGGGATTTAAAGCAGTGTTTTAAATGGAAAGATGTGTTGGTTCTTAAGGAGATAAATTCATTTCCATTTGTCTCATCTAATTCATACAACTTTAACCTAGACGCCACTGACTTCTTTAGATTTCCAAACTGCTACTTTGGAATAGATAACTGTGTCACCACTTTCCTAGTGTATTTCCTTGTTTCTTTTTGGACAGAGGCTAATGCAGGAGGTCAATGATTTGAGGTTAACAGTCAGTGAAATGGACTGTGAAAGAACTGAGTATGAAAAAAAGCTTAAATCAACCAAAGTAAGTTTTATCACTGGTTAAAAGATTTCGACAAATGGTCCTACTACTCATTTCTAACCAGTAATATAAGTAAAATATGTTTTCTACTAGTATATGAGAAAGAAGGTATTTTGTAAGTGAATAAAGTTATCCCTGAAGCTGAGAAGCTTCTTGAATTTAAACACTGCTGTTCCGAATAAAAACCAAGGCTTAAATAATGTGACAGAACATAACTTCCCATTTCTATGAGTGATATCTAACCTCCTTTCTAAACTGATGCTATTTCCTTGGTTATTTAGCTTATCTTTGTCTATTAATATCTATAGTTTTGTTTCACTTCTCTGTCTCTCTACCAGTCTTGAACGGCCAAGCTTTCTAGCATGAGAATCAAGGTGGGCTTTTGTTCCAAGCAGATGGAACAAAAATGGGAGTCACTGATGGGGCAGAAGACTTGGGTCATGGGATCCATGGCCTGTTGCTTTCTGGCTTGTGTCATTTTGCTGTAATGGTGGTTTTAGTGGTGTGTGCATTCATTTTGTATGTACATCACCTGTTTATGAAAAATACATTTCAAGCTGATTAAAGGGATGTTGTGATCCCTAATATTGTTTTTCAGAAAGATATGAAACAGTGAAAACTAATAAGCAGGTAAATAAAGTATTAATTTGTAAATTAAATCTGACAGTCTTAGACTATCTGAGACCCAACCATGGTAAAATAATTGTAGAGGCTCACCTATGAAAGAATTCTCTTGCATATCAACAGCAGAGATAACTTTCCTCCTTAGCAACTTACTGGAAGGTAAATACACAGCACTTTACTATATCATGGCAGTGAATAAAAATTACTGCTTAGAAACAGTACTGTGAAAACAGTGCAGGACTTCTTGCTAGTGCTACTGAAAATTTCTCATATTTGGTGTCCACTCCTACTGTAAGTCAGCGTAGCTTTTTTGGAGAGCTAAGTTTTCACATAGCATTATGTGTAATAAATATCTTTAGAAACCTCTGAAAATGAAATGGGTTATTGAATATAAAGGTATACTTATTAGCATTGCGTAGCTCTATTTTTTATGTTAACTGCAGCCAACAAAAGTTAAATTTGCTAAAGCTAATTCTTTACTAAAGTAAAACTGAAATTAAAACATTAATAAATAGATCAATGGACTTGGAATCTTTTATAGTTGCATAGTTAACAAATAAAAAGAGGAATTAAAAATGTGTTTCCTAAATATATTTTTTCCCATTGTTTTTAGGAGATTGTGTTCTTTCATCTTAGTGATGAAGATGAATTATTTAGTTCTGAGATTTGGCTAAAGTTGGTCATGACTTGCTACCATACCCACTACATAAGCTCCCTACTTGTCCAAGGAGCATGAGTGCTATCTTGAAACGCTGAGTAAATGTCAAGGAAGTCTTTTCCAATTTGGATTTTATTTTGCTTTTATGACACTGAATATCTAATTTGATTATCTTCCTTGATTAACTTATATATATATATATATGTTGTTTTTTAGTATTTAACATAAGATTTAATCTTTAGGTCTCTCTTGGCCTTAATTGTACTGTAAAAGATTTATTTTTATTTAATCACAAGGAAACTTAAAATAATTATAGCATAACTATTATTAATTGGACTTCTATCAATTGTCTTGCTTCCTGCTTCTCGTTGCGCCTGATTTCTGATGTTGGTGTCTGAATTCTTGTAGATTGTTACTTCATCTGTAAAATCTAATTATTGATTTAAAGAGCTCAGATGCTTTCTGAATATTCTCTTTTAGTCATAATCTACTATTTTAAAAGGAATTTGTAATGTATAGGATGAACTGGCATCTTCAAAAGAACAACTGAAAGAAAAGGAATCTGAAATTAAAAGGCTACAAGAAAAATTTGTTTGCAAGACGAAAAGAGAAGGGATTGAAATTCTCGATGCAGGTAAGAATGTATGTTTAACATTTGTTATCTTGTTAAAATCCTCCAAAATCTGTAAAGATACTGATGTTAGTCAATGTGCAATTTTAGCATCAAAGAGATAGTAGCATAATCCAGGTAGGCCCAGGACTGCAAGGAATTCTCCACAACTCTTTACTGTGCCTGGGAAGCCATTACCTTCCTCTTCTGCAGCTAGAGAAGGACAATTCTATACTTTATTGAGTGGACGTTAGATTACTAAATTGTAACTTCTCATCACAAGAATGGCACACTGAATTGGGAATATACACATTCAGATACTGAGACTGGAGAAAGAATTGAGGCCCAGTCATTTTAATGCCACCTACTTATAAATGAGTAAAGCCATTATTTAGTGCTGAGCTTAAGAGTTGGGTGAGCTTGTCAAGAGATCCTGTAGAGTGAACTTAGAACAGAATCTTGAAGCAGAATGGAGGAGGAAAAGAAAACAGGAGTGCTACAGCAAAGAAGGGACTATCAGTTGACAGATCTCGGAGGAGAGTATCATGACAAGACGCTAAAGGAGATGATTTTAAAGGATGCAGAAAGTAGTGCAGTGGTACCAAGTGCCACAGCATTGTTGAGACTAATTTTATTAATATGATGAATTCAAATCACTTGAGGAACACACTCTTTTCATCTTCAAAGGAGTTGCAATTTTAAGTTTATTAGTTTTACTCACAATAAACTGTAGAGTAGAACATACATTTATGTTCCATGTTTAATATTTACAGGGTGCTCTTTGTAAATCACTGATTTATAGACCAACAGAAGAAGAATTCTTAACAGTTGCTAACACCAAGAAAATTAACATCTAATCATGTTCATACCATATTTAAAAATTCTTCAAGTCTTTGTTCTTTTCTTGGAACAGCTGAAACAGAAAAGGAGACACCAGAGCAGCTAGATCGGGCTGCATCTTCTGAGCCACAAGCTTCACAGGGGAACAGTACCTTTCTGGGATCTCTCCCGTCTCTGGATTCCAAAAAGAAATCCAGAGGTATCATGAAACTCTTTGGAAAGTAAATAAAAGAGTGAACAAGTCGATTGGGCCTTGTCTTACATGTGGCTCAAATGTAGGGATAATTGGAAAACTGGCTGAAAATGGGTATGGAATTGTAAGACTTTTGTATTCTTCTTATGGAAGGAAGGTTGTGATTTGGGATTCAGTAACTCATTGGGTCTCAGTCAAAGTTTAAACTTGTATGTCTAAGTTAATGACATACAAAGAGGATAGGCTCAAATATATGTGCCAGCTAAAAATGTTCTGACTAGCAATTCTAAGGCCTCCTTAGATATTAATAAGGCAATGTGTGTTGTGTCTTCTTCAGATATAGGAGAAGTCAATTGTCAACAACATTCAACCCAGATGGCATGACTGAGTTTGAATTCAAAAGAAGAGGGACAGGGACAACTGCAGGGACCCCACTGGATTGGTCTTGAGATTTGGGACAGTCTAGCAGGTAAGAACAGCCAAACTAATGGACTTTTGCATCTGTACTATTCATCAAAGCCTTATGAGCTCCTGCAATGTTAGTACTGTCATTGGGTTAAACAAAGTCATTGCTTATGCTGGGCCTACTGGATGGGTCCCTCATCTATAGAGTGGTGAAATTTGTCAATGGTTGATAAACAACTATGCAGAAGGTGAGGGCTGTGTGAACTAGTTGAGGAGCCAGAGCTAAAGTATCAACAATATCTGTATTAGAACGGTTCCTGGACTTAAATTTTACATAGACAGTAATTATAAGTACTCTGTAGCATAGCTTTGGAAAGATGGGATGGCATGGTGGTTAAGAGTAGGCTCTAAAATGAGACAACTTGGATTTAATTTCTGGCCTTATGATTTTCTACCAGTTGGGTGACCTTGAGCAATGACTTCCATGCTCGTGCTTTAGTTTTCTCATCATAGTAATTAATACCTACTTGAAAAGGGGATTGTGAAGATTAAATGAGTTAGTATGTGTTAAGTGTCTGGCAGATGACAACTGCTCAAAAAACATTCGTAATTGATGGAGTCTATGAAAGCACTTGAAGAAATAAATTCTACCAGAATTCTTAGATTTATCAAGACTACATAATGTTTTACCTATTAAGACTCTAAGAATGTTTGGGCATGGTGGCTCATGCCTGTAATCCCAGCACTTTGGGAGACAAAGGCGAGAGGATCGCTTGAGGCCAGGAGTTCAAGACCAGCCTGAGCAACATAGCCAGACTCCATCTTTACAAAAAATGAAAAAGTTAGGTTGTGGTGGTCCGTGCCTGTAGTCCTAGCTACTCAGGACACTGAGGCAGGAGGATCACTTGAGTCCAGGAGTTCGAGGTTGCAGTGAGCTATGAACGTGCCACTGTACTCCAGCCCTGGCAACAGAGCCAGACCCCCTCTCTATTAAAAAAAAAAAAAAAGACTCTAAGAACTAATACACTCTTATCAAAGTTTAGAGCTTGTTTATAGATACTACACTGACTTACTAAGCTTAAAAGGGTGCAGTTGGCAACCATAAAGCACAAAGTGTTGATATCAAATTCTTTAAAGGTATAATGGGCTAGAAAGATTTTAAACACAGTCCCTCCCACACAGGCAGAACACTGGACACAGGTTTCATTAAGGAGGAATCTCTCTTTGTGTCATTGGACATATGTTCTCTTTGTACATAGCAGAGGACCTCCTGGTGCTAGTTTTAAAAAAATTGTTTTGTTCATTTTCACATTTTTTCCCCAAACAGAAATACTATTTGTGTGTCTCAGTAAAAGAAAACAGGAATTTTGCTTTGATTACTCTTTCCTACACTCAGTGATAGCTTATTGCCCTCTTCTCATCAATTACCATTTGTAGAAAAACCATAATTCTGCTAAAGTTAATTCCAATTTGACTTCAGTTTCTTTCAGTCTGAGTTTCCTGTTTGGGAATCCAATCTTCAAACAACATTGGTTGAAACTGGTACAATGATTCCTGTTGATTCAACTTAATTTTTTTCTCCAGAACATGGTCTTGCTATATCACATTAAATCTTTTGTGGTTTCATTGAAATAAAGACAGTGGTCTTAGAAGGTAACTTTCAATTCTGGTACCATTTCCTCTTCCAATATATACAAAAAATTAAGCTTTTCATGGACAACTGTGTATCACCAGGAAATTTCCATATCTATTGAATGTACAGTTGTTCAGAACTCATGATAAGCCAAAGGATTGGCTTTAAATTGTTTTTCATGTAGTTATGCATTTTCCCATAGTGACTTGGATATGCCATTTGCCAAATGGACCAAGGAACAAGTGCGCAGTTGGCTTGTGAAACAGGGCTTGACCTTTTACCTGGATTTTGGCAAGCACTGAATAACATCTGGCCAAACGCTTTTGCAAGCTTCTCAACCCGATCTAGAGAAGGTGAACACTTCTCTGTTTTGTTTACAAGATGGATACTGAAGGGAAAAGAATATGAATGTAGGATTATTTTATACTCCAGAAAGGAATGTGGGTGAAGCCAGTAAGTACTCTTGAGAAAGTCTGGGTTTTTAAGTGCTTCATGCTTATGTTACCCAAAGCTCAGCACTTGTCCTCAAGGCCATATCAGAAGAAAGAGAACAAATGATTTGAGGAGAAGGAAAGAGAAGTTTATTACTTTGCCAGCAAAAGAGGAAAAAATGGTAGACCTTCTATTTCAAAATCCAAATTTCCTGAACATAAGCAGAAATACAGAGCTTTTAAAGGGAAGGTCCCTCAGTTCTAGGCCATTGTGGTTAACTATTCTAATCATACCATCTCTGCCAAAGACAAAGCCTGTGACCTCTGCCAGCTGCCCACCCTGGCTGATTCCCCAGGCTACTTCTGACCAGCTGCCTGAGGCAGGGATGCAGGCTTCAGTTCTCAAAAAGAGCGGGGAAGTTTTAAAGAGACAGAAAATATTTTTGCCATTTTTTTGGGGCCATTCCTTCTGTTACAATTATTTCATATCATGGACTTAAAAGGAAGGACCTGGTCTTGATTCTTTATGAAACACTTAAGCTGGTGGACATTTTAATGAAAAATAATTATGTAGCTAGAATAATAAGCCTTAAACCCATATTTCTTAAAATGATTTTTTGCATTTATCAATGGCCTATCTTCTCAATGGGATATATCTAATTCAGCTTCACTTTGCAAAAAGAACAAAAAGTACCCTACTTTTTATGTCCAATTATTTAACATTTATTCCAAATTATTTTCAAATTTTGTACAAAATCAGAGTAAAAGTCCTATTATGCATGCTACAGTTCCTATCTTACACAGAAAGTGAGTCACTAGGGAATGCCTACCACAACACTAAACTAATTGTGGTAGTCTTTGCTTTATAGGGGCCTGTTTGTTCAACATGTTACTAGCCCAAGCCACTATTATAATTTAATGAGGAACTAGGTCTTTAATGCTGGCCTTATTTTGGAATAACTTGCATCCTTTGTCAGTGGCATCCAGCCTATCTAAGTAGCATTATAAAGTCAGTATTTCTGTCCATTGTTTCAGAAACTTGGAATCAAGCTCCACTTCATCAAAAGAAACTCCAGGTGGCACTGCAGGCCCTGGAATCTGAAGAAGAAACCAATCATGAGAAGCTAGATCTCACTGGGTTCCTAGTAAGAGGTTTCATTCTTTTAAAAAAATAATACTATAGATAACTGCATCTTCCTTTTAATCATAAGAACAGGTGTTTTGTGGAATGGTAACGACACTGGTTTCTCCCTTTTAGGATGGTTGGATGATATTGGCCTCCTCCAATGTACGTTTCAGTTTTATGAAGGATGGGTCGATGGTCAAATGCTATCAATACATTACATGACTGTTGTGATTCCCTTGTGGCGCTTGGGAGAGTAAAACTTTCTTTTTCTCTGAAAAACACAGAAATAGAGTAAACAAAATATGATGTTTTCACAATAATTCCACCAGAGTGTGAAGGTGTTGCTGAAGAGAGAGGTGGGAATATTTCCTGTGAAGCTAACATGGTAGCATTTGGTGATTGTAAGAGCCTTGGGATAATCTGAAACCCCAATTTAAGCTAAGTGAAACCTAATTTAAACTAAGCTCTCCAGAAAGTTAATGTTATATATATTCAACAATGTAAACATTGAAGTGTACACTTTTTCTTGTGTTTGTTTTATTTTTGAAGGGTACACTTTGAATAAGTGCATTTTATGGTATATGAATTGTATTTCATAAAGATATTTTAAAAATAGAATGCAGAATGTTGAATCCCTGGCCATTTCTTTTCTTTTTTCTTTATTGAACTATACTTTACATATCATGCCTTTACTCCATTTTAAGTGTACAATTAAATGATTTTCATTGAATTTACTGAGATGTACAGTTACTCACATAAATCAGTTTTAGAGGAATTCCTTTCCCCTATTGAGACCCCTAATTCTGCTCCGCAACTACTTTTCAAGCGTATCCCACCCCTCCACAGAACAAACTGGGAGGCATCAGTTAGCCAACAGTTTTTTAAAGGTACATTCTTTCTGTGTTTTAGTAGGCTACCATCGTTTCTCAAAGTGTGGTCCCTGTCAACAGCGGAAGCAATAACACCTGGGAACCCACTAGAAATGCAAATTCTTGGGCCCTACCTCAGCCCTACTGAATGAGAAACTCTAGGGGTTGGCCCAGCAGTCGGTGTTTTAACAAGCCAGTCAATTGGTTCCAATGCACAATCAGGTTTGAGAACCACTGTGCGAGGCTGATGTCCCCAAAAGTGAGGTTTATATGCCATGCATCAAAAACCACTCCTGGTTCTTATTAAGATTGCAAACCTCTAGGCTTTACCTCAGACTTGCTAAGTCAAAATCTCTTCTGGGGAGCATGGGAATCTCCTTTTTTAACATGTCACCCAGGCAACTTTGATGCACTTTTAGGTTGAGAACTACTTGACAAACTGGTGTCGAAATAGCAGGTGATGGCACATCAGCATTTGTGGAGGTCAGATCAGAATCCCTGTTTCCTTTTCTTTGTGTCCCTGGAGACCTGGCAGGGGGTATAGCTGCATAAGCAATGGCCAGCTGGCTCTAGAGGAGTGACCTCTAATGGCTGTGCAGTTCCCCTGTCACCTTGGGAGAAGCATATTTGTTGGTGATCAATGGGAACACGCGACACCACCCAACCTGCTCTGTAAACCTGGCTGGGCTCAGACCTGGTCACCTGTCCCTAATGGCAAAACCCAACTTGGTCTAATGGATTAGTGTTTTTCTTTGAAATGCACAAATATGCAAGTCAAAATAGCATCCTAAAAATATTTCTCTTGTATATATAAGTCCTCATCTTATTGGTTAGAGACTGCCAAAGGAAGTCATAAAATACACTTCTAATATTAATTTGAAAAAACCCTCTCCTTTCATGGAACCTGGAATATCTGTTGATAAGAAACTAGGAAAAATTTCTTTTAATCAAATTCTCTCACTTTGGGACCTAATTGTTGGTCTTTTTTCCTTTCAAACTGTCTATCTTCTCACAGGTGATAAGGTATGATGGTAACTCAGATATGGTCTCTCTCTACAAATTCCTTAAACCCATCTTCCACTGGGGGCCTGTCAACAGTTCTCGCCATGTAAACTAAAGTGATAGAAATGAGTGATTCAGGCATGCCATAATGCACTAGCTTAGATTCAGAAGTCAATGCCACCTGACATTATCCTACTGGCAAACACCCCACTTGCCACTCACTTACTTACATTTGATTTTTAGCCGTCTGTGGCAGGGTTGCATTCATAGATGAAAATGTAAGATCACCTTAGTAAAGAAGAAGACTTGAAGCTCTTGTGGTTCTCTGAAACAAGTCTATCATGATTAGCACCTACCCTACTTTGGTAGTAAGGAATGACATCAGCACTGATATCAGTAATAGCAACAGCACTAACAATAGTCACCCTGACTGAGCATTTGTTGACCAGTCTGGATGCAAGTGCAGAACATGGGTCATATTAATTTACCTTCAAGACAATCCTTAAGGTAGGTGTTACCACTTTATAGGCAAACATAAAAGCCCCAAGTTCAAGTTCACATAGGGATAGACATGGGCTTTGAGCCTCAATACTCCCCTGACAGCCCTTTGGTTCATTATACCCCTTCCCTTTTTTGGACTATCTGATGCTGTAACATGATGATGGATTTGTTAATACCACTTTTCAAGTCTACTCTCTGTTGAATCCAAGGTTAAGACATTCATTCATTCATTTATTCATTCACTAGAATCAATCATCTTGCCTTAGTACCTGGGCTCAGGGAGAGGCTGAAGTTACTCACAGGTTTCCTTCACAATTTGACATCCAAACTTGTACAGTGGTTGCTGCCAATTGCTGGTGTAGGGGTTTTCAATTATTTGTTGTATAACTGAGTAAATACATCAAAGACCTCTTATTTATATATAAAATTTCAGGACATAAATATCACTAAGCAGTGACTTGGTACCCAATTCCTTACTGCTTGGGCCAAAGAATCAAAACTCTTCCCATCAGAGAAGAAAATGTATAAATGCCCATGAAAATCAAGAGTCTCTCTAAGCTCTATTTCTCCAATTATTCTTTCTTCCATTTAACCCAATGAATTGTGACAGGTTCTGAAAATTTCCTTCTCATCTTGCTACCAACATCCTAAATGGTAAAGTTATTTAACATAGTCTTATTTTGGTGAAAGTAGCAAGGTTATATCTTTTGAGAGTGTAGAAGGCATTTCATATTTTTAAATGAAAAACTAACTGCTAAACTCAAGCTGGCCTCGACTTTTATGATAATGTGGGCAAAGGCGCACTGTTCCTGGCATGCTTGCATCCCACATGCTATCCACCGAGTAATGTCACAGAGGTTTTCATCCGGCTTGCAATGGAGGGGCCCCAAAACTTAGATCCTGCCAACCTCCGAAAATAGGGAAAGGAGGTGGATAACTTTAAAAAACTTAAAAGAGCACAAGGAAATGATAAGGACAATAATAAGGTACTCCAGAGATGTGCTTTCCTTAATTTCTAGGAAATGCAGAAACCAGAGTAGAGAAATAGTTTGTCTTGGTAGACGCTAAAGCCAGAGGAGAGAGAAAAAGACTAGCTGCTTCCCTTGCGGCCCGTGTCTCTAGGCAAGACGTAGCACAGCAACAGAGGACAGAATGAGAGTTGGCTTTTTTCCCACCTAATTGATTCACAGCAGCGTCTCTGCCCTTTTTCTCCCCCTAGTAATCTCTCAGATGGCTGGCGCCAAGGGTTGCCTGGGCGACGTAGCTGTGCAACAGAAACAGAAGTGAGTAAGAGCCTCTTGCCCTGAAGCCTGTGGTTTCCTGGCCCTACAGCCGTGTCCCCACCTGCTGCCACCTGCCTCTCCACTCCCTCCACATCCCCAATGAGTCACGAAGTGCTTGACATGGGAGAACATTTATAGAACTTGTTATGTTTTCCATTTGGAAAAGCTCCTCAGGTGACTGTGATGTGTTGGTGTCCCCCATCCCCCTGGAAGAGCCACTGACTGAGTTCCTACTTGACATCCCTATCCCCGTCTCCATCGAGGAGTGATGCAGTTTGCCCAAGATCACACAGCTAAGTATGGGATGGGGGGGAACCCAGGACCCCTGAATCCCAGTTCTGTGCTTTTCCCGCCAAAGCATTGCTCCCATTGTAAGACAGGGGCTTTGGGGTAACACCAAATAGACAAATATCACATGTTCACACTCACATATGGGAGCTACAAAAGTGGATCTCATGAAGATAGAAAGTAGAATGGTGGTTACCAGAGGCTGGGAAGGAAAGTGGGGAGGAGGGATGAAGAGAGGTTGGTTAAAGGGTACAAAAATACAGTTAGGAGGAATAAGTTCTGGTATTTGAAAGTACAGTAGGGAAATTATGGTTAACAATTATTTACTTATATTGCAACATAGCTAGAAAAAAAGATTTATAATGTTTCCAACACAGAGAAAAGATAAATATTCGAGGTGGTGGATATCCCAATTACCCTGATTTAAACATTATGCATTGTATATAAGTATCAAAATACTGCACATACCCCAAAATATAAACAACTATTATATTCCATAATATATTACTATTATATACTATCATAGTATATAATAGTATACTATATATATTAATTTTATAATAGTATATATCATATAATAGTATTATATGATATATAATAGTATATAACTATTATATATCAATAAACATAAATAAGAAAAAAAGAGTACAGAAAGAGACCACCCTGAGGGTTCCAAGAGAAGAAAACAAATAAAGAAGATTAAATATTGATTTAGCATTCCCCCACCTCTGAGACAATTGCAGCTGCTTCTAAAGACTTGCAAACTTAAGGATGGGGATTATGGGAAGAATGTGGCCTGAGCTTCCTCCTGTGGAGGAAGAAGTGGCCAGAGTGGAGGGCCCCCGCGTTCCAGCTTTGAGAAGTCTTAGCTGGGCAACCAGGAAGCAGGGCCCCAGAGTCCTGAGCCTCCACCCAGTCCTCTAAAAGTTTTGACCCACTTCCTGCTCCCTCCCCACTGCAGTTGTGTGTGAGGCTTTTCCAGCTGGAAAGAAACGTTATCAAAAGGTCAGGGAGTAGCGCTAGAGATGATTTTAATGGTTTGAAATACCTCTTGTATTTTCCAAATTTTTTCCAGGAACTTATATTGCTTTTATAATTAGAGACTTAAATGCTCTTCCAAAAATGAAGGCAATGATTCTTAGCATAGTTCTTGACAAAATGAAACACTCTCTAGCCTTCAGCGTTTTCATGGGCTCTTCCAGAGTTGGGCAATGGCTAAGCGATGGAAAGATGCCTCATCCCATCTAAAGTAAAGGAGCCACAGGATTGTGAGAGGGTCAGAGGCGGAAAGTCTTCTCTGTTGCCAGCCTGGTTTCTTTCTAGAAGATATTTCTTCTAGAAGAGTTTTTTTTTTTTCCTATCCATCATCTATCTCTCTCTCACACCTATCTGTTATTTTATCCGTATTGAAGCTCATTGACCCCTCTAAACTATCAGGTTGACGGCTCAGAAAGATCGATCAATTTCTGGTGTTTTTGTTGTGGGGAGGGTGAGATGGGTGTGTACATTTATTTTAAGAGGTAAACCTGCGAGTATTCAAATTGCTTAGAATGTGAAACAGACGCTCCCACTAAGTGCTGGCTCTTCCTTGCAACTTGGCCCCTGAAACAATTTTAATCCTCCCTTTTTCAAGACTCAGAGCTGAAACAAAGGATGTAAACACATAAGGAGGTGAAACCTTAGCAGCTATTTTCAATCTGAGTTAATTGTTTTTTGAAGTTCTGCAAGTGATTTATGCCATCTATAAGCAAGTTCAACTGCCACTTGGCCCCCCCAGGGGCAGAAATGTATCTTATTTCACAGACGGGGTGGCTTTTGCTGTGTGCCTGCTCCCTCCTGGAGCCCTGTGGGATGCTCTTTCCTTGGCATGCCTGACCCGGCCTGCGGCACAGTCACGATGTGTGGCCGGGGAGGACTGAGCAGCCCAGGCAGACGCCCATGAAAACCACAAGGACCTCAGGTCTGCAGAAGAGCCTCCTAAGGGACAGGGACCCCGGTCCTTTGTGTATGAGAAGGGCTTCTGCCCTTGAAATAGGAGGAAGTGATGTGGTTTAAGTATGGAGTCATTTTGGCCCTGGTCTCTGTGTGCATTTAAGTAAAGGGCCTAGCTCTTTGTACACCTTGCCCAATTCAGAAGAAGGGATAGTGACTTGGTAGGTTCTCATTCAATACTGTTTTGCAGAAGGGTAGAATAGGGGTGGTGGGTCTGAGGTTTATAAACATATATCATCACGTGAATAAGAAAAAGAATAGAAAACAGTCATAAAGGCAGGAGGCTTGGGATATGAATTCTTTTGTTTTGTCCCTACAGACACAGCCTACATGTAGTGGAATGTTCCCTCTTGGAATCTACCTCAATTTAAATATCTGAATTATCTATGGATGAAATACCAAAGGGCACAGTTTTAAAAATATCCCTTGGAGAAGGCCTCATCACTAGTAAGTACCAGTTTTCCATAACATGTACACACAGTGTGGCAGGATTTATTGTGAGTGCTTAGGAACATTATTTATTCCTTTGACATAGGTATTAGCTCCACTCTAGAGATGGGAAAACAGAGGCTTCCACATGCAAAAAAAAAAAAAAAAACCCTCACACAGCTAACTAGCTACAGAGCTCCTGCTCTTTGAATTGCCCCAGCTTGTCTAATTCTAGCAACCTAATTGGAAAATTAACTGTTCATTGCAGTCAACTCTTTTAGACCGCATCATGTCTGCGTCCTAATGATGGTGAGTCCCAGGCCCCTGTGCAAGGCTCCTATCCTTTATCTCCAGCAAAAGTGTTTTCTCACCTGACTGTGATTCCTGCTCTCTGTAACACAAGCGTTAGGATTTCCAGAGCCGCCTGCTGCACTCATTGTCATCTGAACAAGCACATCAGAGCGGCGAGTTGGAGGAAGCGACAGAGAACGTGCAGAAGCAAATTGCCACTAATTTTAATGTGTGGTTAATACAACTAGAATATGTGCTCAGAAAAGGCTTCATTGCTTTTCTGGGAAATATCCTTTCACGCCAATTGTTTTTAAGTGTCATTTCTGATTAATTATGTGCTATCTTCTCTCTCCCTCCCTCTTTCCTTTCCTCTTTCTCTCCCTTTCTCTCTCCCTTCCATTTTCTCCTCCTTCATTAAAGGCACTATAGATAACCTGGCATCTCTTTCTCTGCCTGTATCTTAATTTTTCAGCATGTCTACTGTTGATAAGGGTGAGGAAAGTCTGTGGTTAATACGGCCTAACCTCTCTCTAAGCCTGGAAGGCGCATCACCACCTGCGTTCCAGCTTTGGCACGTGCTTGGCAGCAAATTGCAAGACTGGGAGGTCATAATCGGGAAAACAGAAACACATTACATTTTAATAATCACCTACCTTTTCAAGAGCTTTGAGCTTTCAAATGTCACCTCCAGTTACAGGGAACTAAAATCAACCTGCAAGCCGTCTCCCCTTCCACTCAGCAGAAAGAACAGCAGACAACTGGTGACAATTGTCGAAAGGAAAGAACCGATAAATATGAGCTGCCTGCTAGAAGCAATTCAGCAAAATCAAGCTCATCAGCTTCCCAGCATGGATTTTATTTTATTCTAAATCAGATACTCATTAATGGGGACCATTCTTTGAATCATCATTTTATTTACACTAGAGAAATGCAAGACACATTGCCTGGCCAGGGAACGATGTGGTTGTCTCTCCCTGCTCAGTTGTAGGTATTTCCTTTTGTAGCCTCCTGAATTTTCATGCTAATGGAAAACACCCAGGCCAGATGCTCACTAGTAACGAGTTAAAATGGCACTGGAAAGTAAACAATTTTCTTCCATTATTTAAAAAAAAAAAAAAAAAACATAAAGAACTAATGGGATGACAGGCAAAAAGTGAAAAATCTGACCTGCCTTACATGTCAGAATAAAGCCATACAGATTATGCTATTTAAAAGGAGAGTCACTGGCCAGCTCCCTTTAGAGCTTGTGGACAGCCTGCCTTCCTGCATCAATAAGTCCATGGAGTTCTTGTCCTCCTTCGGCACATACTAGGTGTTCAATAAATGCTGGTGGAATGAAGGAACACCTACATTCTAGGAGGTGCCCAATCTTTGTTCAATGTTAATATTTTAATTCACTTATAATTGACATGATTTTTAGTCGATAGACAAAAAAAAAAAAAAAAAAACAAAGTTCACCTCCCTCCTCTCCTCTGCTCAGATGTGGGTACCAAGTCAAATGAAATCTTCCCCACCCATTCCCTCCATCACTCAGCTGCTTCCTCTCTGGTTTTGTCCTTGGCTGGGCAGAAACCCCAGCACTGCAGTTGCTAACCACCTTCCAGCCATTCACATCTATGGAGAGTCCCTTCCATCTTCAAGGGGCACAAGGAGACATTCCTCTGAGGATGCTGGAAGTTCAGGCATTATGCAATGAGTGGCAGATACATCATTTGCTCTCAGTAGGATTATTGTTTAGATAACACAGCCACTCACAGTTGGTGCCTGCTCTTGGAGGGGGCTGTATTGGTGCTTTGTTCCTTCTATGAAGTTATAAAGAGGGAAGCAGACCAAGGAACCTCTGGCAAATCAGTGAAGAGCATACCCTACACCATGCCAAACATCTCTTTTCCACTCTTTCAGGAGGCTGTGATGTTTGCAGGGTTTTGAACAACCTCTTTTAATCCTATGTTGTATTTTTATAGCACTTTCCAGTTCATGAAGTATTAAATATAATTATCTCATGTTACCCTGACATCAACTCTGTAACATTCTTCCAGACGAGGAAACTTATTTAGCATCATTGCCTTTCTCAGTAACAAGTGACTCTTTCCACAGCAGCGTGGCTTCCTCAGAGAGACTTTCAACCTACTGATTAACATCCTCTTTTCTCCTGACCCCCAGGGCTTCCCTCCCTTGCCTATCCTATCTTTGCCTGAGAAGCTTTCTTGCTACATGGACTCGTCTTTGCTTTTTTCTGAGACAACTTCACCTAATCAGAGAGAAAGCCCTCTGAATCTTTAAAAATAAATGAATGTCTAACAAAAAAGAAAAAAAAAAACACAGAAAGGGAAGAGAAATGTTTCAGAACTTGAGGATTTTAGAGAACAACCCACATACAGATGGTGTATAATGTTCACCAAACACCAAATGCTGGTTTCCATGCTAACTCCTTGCTGCTATTTCCTGGTCACTTTGAACTGACTTATCAAATTGTATATATTCCTTGATACAGATGTTGGTATTTTAAGTCCTGGTGGGAACAAGGCCTTCCATTTGTTTCAAGTTTTACTCTTAAGAAATGTTTATAAAAACTCTGTTTAGAAAAGGAATCTCAATCAAAGCCTACTATGACTTTGGTCTTCACCCATTTCAAAGAATGATGCCCAAAACTAGACGAATAACTGCAACTGGCTCCATCCTCCATGGGGGAATTGGTTTAGGTTCAGAGGTGCCAGCAGGCAGACTGCTGGTAATGTAAGTTCTAGAAAATAGGATGTTTTGACTTGGAGTATGAGGGCACCCAATAAATAACATCCCTCTTTCTCACCCAAGTCCTGAACCAAATGAAATGAGAAAAACCAGTTAACATATTGCAGCGATTCTACATCCTTATTGCCGGTAAGGTCCAGGGGAAGGATATAGTTAGGGTGAGAAGGAAGCAGACTCGATAACTCCCTGCATGTCCCTTTCTCTCCTTTCTAGACCTGGGGACAGTTGGCTCAAGAAAAGTTTTAGTCTGCAGAGCAGATGCCTTGACGCACAACCTGGTCTTAGACTAGTCCAGGTGGAAATGGAAGCAGGAAAATAGACAAATCGAGCTCCATCCAGAAGGCTGTGTGGGCAAATCACTCAACCTTTGTGGGCCTCAACATCTTTAGCTTTAAAAGGAGGGGTCAGGCTGGGCACAGCTATGATCCAATCTAGCTCTGAAATTCTGTGCTTGGCCCCAGCAGTGACCCCAATGAGACCCGAGGCAAGCTGTGCTTTCTCCCTCAAAACGTCAGTTCCCTTTGCTGAAGTTCATGGCCAAAGATCACACCCCTGAGGCTCACCAATCATCTCCCAAATGATGGCGATCATGAGGGTGACTCAGTGCACATCTGTCCCCACCACCAGAAAAATCATTCCAAGTGCACAGGTCAGCAGGAACATCTCAGACCACGAAGAGCAGTTTATCATCAACACTAGTCCCTGGGAAAATGTAGGCCTGTTTGCTAATGATTCTAATGCAATACACAAGAACATTAATAGAAAGATTATATTGCAGCAGGGTGGTGAAGAATGATGAAAAAACTCAGGGATTGGGAGTCTTGACTTCTACCTTTGGCTTACCACTAACAAGCCGTGTGACCTTAATATCTCTGGGCCTCTTCTCATGTACAAGATGATGGCAACAGTGGCTTCCAAACTTATTTTTCCCTCTTTTATATAAAATCGTATATGGAACCTCAATTTATAACATGGATAAAAGTAAAACTGCCCTTATCTTGGTGGGGAGAGTCTCAGATCCATCCCACTTGCTTTCTCCCTCCCCTCTGGGTACCATTCCCACCCCGAACCATGGCAGACCCTGGTGAGTCACTTGCCTGGGAATCTTCTCTGTGCCAGGCTGAGTTTGGGGACAATGTTGTGTTCTGATGTCATATCATTTGAGAGCCCACCCAGTTTTCTTGAAGTTACATCCCTGATATTTCTGAGAAACCACTAAAACTAACTGAGTAGTATATCTAAAAGTGCTGTGGGCTAATTATCATCAAAATTGGAAAATAAAAAACAGACAAAATATGCTTGAGCCCTCGTTGCAAGACGATTTTATCTCACTAGGGAACAGGAAAGTAGGGTAGAGCATAAAGGGGCAGCACTGTTATAAAGTGATTTACTTGAAAAGATATTCCTCTCACTGTTCTGCGATGCCCAGTCCAGACGCACGGTGTGAAGTTCTCACCATGAAGTAGTGTGAGAGGGGTGAAGTTCCCGTCCTGAGAGAATGCCTCTGTCTCACACAAAACATGAAGAGTTTGGCCTTCAGAAGAGCTGGCCCCACCCTCCGGCCAGCCCCTCGTATATCTCCTCTGCATGTGTTAATTCTTTTGAAGGTGATGGGGGTTCTTTGCATGGAAGATATATGCAGCTTGGTGGCGGGAAGTGAGATCCTAATTATCTGCCGCTGACAACCTTTCAGGGCCCATTATAAAAGAAACGTCTGCACCAGGCCCTCGGAGCCCTATATCCCAGCTCCTGGGAGTTGGAGGGAGCAACAAGGAGTGATTCCGAGAGGCTGATTTATCAGGGAAGATTAGAAGAGTTACATCTATAGTCTGGTGGAACAATGACAGAGGGGGAGCAGGCTAATGGTTGACAAAGGGACCGAGGAGAGAGAAGAGATTTATGCAGCCTGGTATGAGGGTTAGCAATCAGAGGCATGGAAGGAAATGAAGACGGGGAAGAAAGTCTTGAGTAAATATCGGGAAACTTTCTGCACTGATTTATTAGATAAATGAGCAAATCTTCCAAATGAAGCTTCATGCTCACCCAGAGAAAGAATGAGCCTACGTAAATGTATCATGGCCGTTTGTCTCTGTCACTCTGGGACCAGTTGTGATACTTGGCATGGCTTTCCATCTTTCTCTTGAAGAGTGTCCTTGCAAGTCAGAGTCAACACTTTCCTGAGTCTCTGTGGGACTTTGGGAGGCTGTTAAAAGGCGTGTGCCTCTTGTCCACAATTCTAGGCTTGGCCGCTTGCTAACCATCACCAAAACCTATCATCTACTTTACAGCTTTTAGAGGAGACAGAGTGTACTTGCCCATGGTACCCAGCCCAGCATCCCTCTGGGGATGGAGAGGAGCTTATGCTTGGGAGAAAAGCCAGGAAAATATGTCAAAATTCCATTGATGTCCCATTAGCAGGGGCACATGGAGACATTCTGGTGAATTTTACTACCTGCTGAGTGGTTCCATCTGATTCCAACCAGGATAGAGACACTCTTAGGTGCCATTCTGGGTCCTCTCAGACTCTTCTTGTTCGGGGCACCACCATAGCCACAAGCTCTGCATGGGCTCCCATTACCATCCCTTAGGCTCCACCTGGCCCTCACCTCCTGTCCAGGGCTTCCCTGTTGCTACTGAGAAGCAGAATGCTCAAGGGTCCACCAACACCCAGCCATATGCAATCTGGAAGTGGTGAGGATTTGATGCCCAGTGGGACGACGTTTGCCCCATGTTTCTTTCTCCTCCCAGGGGGACTGTCCAGTTACACAGTTTGTATGGTTTCTTGGGGGTACAGTCCTGCAAGAACAAGCAACCAGTCAGACTTAGTGGCAGCCCGTCAAAGACATCTTTATATTGCTTCTCCCTCCTTCCCTGCCTCATTCTCCTTTCCTCTCACTCCTGCTCCCTGGCATTGCATCTCCTAACAGAATAATAGCACAAAAATTATTTTTTCAAGTTCTGCATTCTGGGGGAGCCCAGGCTAAAATATGACTAAATAATTGTGGGAGAAGAGTTACCAAATTATCTGAATAATGGCATGAATGTCTTTGATCACTTGGTCTCGGCACCTGGTCCAGACATTTATCCTAGGCATTGCATACAGTTGTCTCCTTCCAAACTCAACCCCTATGGGGACCCCTGACTGCCCCCATTACACTCCTGACATTGTAAAGTCCCTTTTAGGGGACCCATCTTGTATTTCAGGGTCTCCACTGGCTTGCTATCCTGGGGAGAGCTGGCAAGCTGCATGCCCAAGCCAAGCTGGTATCTCTTATTTTGTCTCCTATAGGAGCTAAGGCCAGTCAGGCACCTGGGAAGTCAATGATCAGCTCCCTGGAGCTAACCTGGGCAGTCACTGACTAATGGGGTGGGGGTTTCCATTCAACTGTGAGGTCTCCCTACCACAGCTCTCTTTGATCCTATTCTTGTGTTGCAGGCATCACCATTCCAGTCAAGCACCGGTAAATTCAGAATCTTAAAATGATCATTTGATATTACTAAAAACCCAGTCTTTGGCCCTCGAAAGAGACTGCAACCCTACATTATCTGTAAGTGCTGAAGGCTTTTTTTTTCTTTGTTGTGTTTTTAAAGTGTGTTTTAAGTTGAACTGTTTTTATGTCCCCCCACCAAAAGAAAAAAAAAATTCCTTAGTAACCCATTACGGGTTAGTGAATTCCCAAACCGTTCAAAAATACTTTAAAGTTCTTTTGGGACATAGCCAGATACTTAATATTGTATTACATTTTATAGTTGTCACTTAATCAAGCTATTTAATATTATAGTACATTTTAAAACTGTCACTTAATCACATTTTCTTGACCCTTTTATGGGAATTAAAGATCACTGTAGATAAAAAATGGCATGCTTTAGTTTAAATAGATTCAGTATGTCCAGTTTGACAGTTACTTCTGAGACATTAAAAGAATTTTCTGTGATTAATGTGACCCACACACGTTAAATGGTGTAATGTTCCATTTCTTCAGCCATTAGCGGAAACAGCATCAGACAGAAGGAGCCAAAATGCAGCCAACTGCATGTAAAGCCGGGTGCCGGGGGTGGTGGGGGGAGCCCAAAGATAATATAGAGCCAGGCAGACTGAGATAAGAGAGAGATTTCTACTGATTTAATATTTGCTTTCTCTGGGCATCTTGAGAGTGAAGTCGAGAAACACAAAGGTCAGACCCTGGTAATGGAGTGGGTGCCACTCTGCGGGGAGCGTTCTGCGCAGGGGGGATGCGTCTCGGGCGGGCGAGTGCAGTTCTTCGGTGCTTATTATAAATGATTGATGAACACTGCTTCTAAATTTAGAAAAGCTCTCTAAATGGACATTTACTCACAAGGAAAAAAAAAAAAAACCTTCTCTGAAAGGTCTGTCCCCGGAACGGTTTTGTTTATGGCACTGCGATAGTTCTGGGCAATTAATCTAGAATTGCGTCACTGAAAGATTTTATATTCTTAAGTGTTCACTCATGTAGTTAAAGTAAATTATGTCCTTTTCCAAACATGTTTCAAAGAATCGTACTGGGTTTTAAAAATCCTGGTCCCTAAATCCTACTTGTTTGTTTAATTAATCTGAAAATAACTGCTCCTGCTTTGTTTCTTAATCACAGATCAGATACACTGTATTTGTTAGCAGCTGCGAATGAAAGCATGTCCCAGTGTGTTTTTCTTGATTGTTTAATAAGAGTTGAATAATACCCTATTTAATCCATCAAGTAGGACATTACAATAACATTGATCTTTTGTTTGACAGCAAATTTGTTTGATAACAGAATAGAATATAATGTAACCAAATCAGTGTTAGAAATGCATTTCAGAGGATCCAATTAAAAACACCCTTACACATGCCAGACACCACTGAGCAGGAGGGCAAAAAAAAAAAAAAAAAAAAAAAAACAACCAGGCACAGCAAGACACATTGGTGAGGAGGGTATGAAGGGCAAATCTATCCTTGCGAAATGCCCAGACCTTACCCAGATGATGCAAGTCAAACACTTCATTGCAAGCGCTTCATGCTTTAGGAATGTGGCCATTTTGGCTGATGGAAGTCAACCTTCTCTAAGGTCACAATGGACATATCAGTGACTCTCAGATGGAGACCTATTGTGTTCCTCCTTTGTTGGTTCAAATGCTGTAATTCCTGGGGTCAAAAGTGCCAGATCCTGCCATCACTTAGCACCCCTCCTTTGCCCTCCTGCTACCACATAGCAGGGGCTCTTGGGAGACGCTCTTGTTCACATCCTGGCACCTTGTGTTGTTTCCAAGCCTGTATACGAGAGATCCTTCTTTTCAGCATCCTTTATCTCCACGAAGGATCTGTTTCAGAGGATTGTGCCAGACCTGATCTTTATGGACATCATTTAGGAGGACAAGTGTCAGCCCTGGTGTTTATTCATGTACATGGTTATTAGATGTCTTATAATTGTACCCTGCCCTTCCCTTCGAAACCCAGCACAGAGCTATAACAAAGCTTCCTTCTAGACACCAAAACATTTGTACCCCCATAATATGCTGAAATTTAAAAAAAGAAAAAAACAGATGTTGCAAAGAGGAGAAAGGATACATAGCAACAAACAAAAATTCTCTAAGTGTTCAGTTTTGATAGTCATAGATCTTGTCCTGAAAGTTCAGTCAGCTGTGTTTCACGCAAAGCTGCTCTTAATACATGCACACACACCACAAACACCTTGGAAGAAGAATCATTGAAATCGACTAGTTGTGTACAAAATAGCCAACTGCTTAAGTTAATTAAACCTTTCTTTCTCTAGGGTGATTTGTGTGCAGATGCTAGCCGGATTCAGCGTGTTGTCCTTCTCGTGGACAACGTGCAAGTGCAGAGACCTGACAAGCAGTGGAAGAGATGCAGAGAATTCTCTTTATGTCATGTTTAGAGGGGCTCAGTTGCATTGGAATATACCCCTAAGAAAACAAACGGCCATTGGAAACACCTGCAGTCTCTGCAGAGATTTCTGCCCATTTTTTTGTAGATAATCTACACCTCACCTTCTGATGAGAGCAGAATGAGAGCTCACAGAGACACGTTCAGTCCTTTACTGGTGAGTACAAGCTGAGAGAGCGAAAGCGTTACCAAATTTCCCAGATTAACTGTAGAGCTGTGCTGATGGCTTTCTGCTAACCCAGATTGCATAGGGAAATTTAATTGTTGTTACATTTAAAAACATTTCCATATAAAACCCAAATTTCCCTGTCATTCACACTTTGTCTTCATCTCCTCAAAGAGGGGAAATATCCAGGATGATCTCGTGGATCTAAAAAGTCGAGGAGCCTTTGTTTTAACTCCTCCTTGGTTTCCACTCTCCAGCCTCCCCCAACTGACATTGTTATAATTCCTTCCCTGGCTTTCCGTGCTACCTCCTTCTTTATTCTTTTGTTCTCTAACTAATTTTCCCTTTTGTATTAATGAAGTCCTTTGTAGTTTCTTTTCAAATCTTCAAGTAGATTCCTTTGTGACTTCTGTTTTCTTTTTTTCTTTTTCTTTTTTTTTTTTTTTACCTGATAGGGCCTTTATAAAAAACCCATGAAAATTATTAATACTTCCGTCCTTTTTGGCACTGTACCATGGGCCTTAAAACATTCTATTACATTTCTGATCTGAAACGGCTTTCTCTTGACCCAGAAGTATTGGCAAATTACAGACCCCAAGCCAATCTTTTATGGAGAAGGTCTGAGAGCAAGTGGTAGCCTTTCAAGTGCTTAACCATAGAGTCATAATCTTTATGACAAAGAGCCTCTTGCTTTGCAGTTAAGGCTAGTTTACTATGCATATGGCTGAGAGAGGGCCCCTTAAAGTGGTCAGGGACTTTTTCTGAAGCCCCTCCCAGGTGTCACATCACTCCTTTTTACTGGTCTTGTTAGAGGGACAGCATTAGCCAGCCCGGCACATCACCGGAGCTTCCTGACCAGCTGCCAGGCTGTAAAGCACGTGGAATGGGGGTGGTCGATCCAAAGACATCAACTTGTCACTCTTGAGGATCATTCATCTGCAACAGAAATAGCCCACGGTGCCTCCGAGGTCGATGTGGAGACCACCGCTCTTCCACATTATTGCCACTAATTATTAAGATGAATGCAGTGATTAATGGGAGTGATGCTTTTTCACTTTATGCAAATGGCGAGCTCATGCATATACATGGTGGAGGGGGCTCACCAACCTGGTGCCCGGAATGTTGCGGCTCAGCCCCGCTATTCAGCTGTCACTGTGACCCAGGTGCACCGACTTAGATTTAAAAAGAAATGCTAAAAATGAATTGTTGATCAGCAGCCTCAGGCAGCTTTTTGGAAATTCCCTTCCATGAGGGCTGTGCTTTGATTAGGGAAAACTCAATCAAGGCAATAACCAGGGTTATTAAGGATGCTGCATTAGCCTGTGGTCCTGAGTTAGTATCGTCTGGTGCAAAGAGCTGGGGAGGAAGGAAACGTGCAACTTAGCTGTGATGACATGCATGGTAAACCAAGGCAAGCCAACATCTCTGGGTCTTAATTTTTTCCCTGGTAAAACTGAGAGGTTCAATTAAACACTATAAAGCTCCTTCTAACCCTAGAATTACAGAATCCTATAAGGCACAAGATCAGTGGGACATGAGCATGCAGGCTTTGTCTGTTACCCAAAATGAACACTTGCTAACACAATAATCCTTACTATAAAACATCTTTCATTACTTGTTAAATTCTACAGGCATATATTTCACTCATTCAGCAAATATTTCATTGAGTATCTATGCTTTGCGCAATACACGCCCCCTCCTCTTTTCCCCGTAGGTACTCTACATACATGATGCTAATCACAGTGGACCTCACTTACGTGCTTATGTGTCTAAGATGTAAGCTGGCTAATGGCTAGAGCTGAAGCTTATTCTGCTTTAGAAGCCCAGTGCCTGCCACATAGTTGGCATTAATAGACATTTGTTAAATGAACGAATGTTAGGTTTTGGGGGAAAATGATTGTAAAAGATTTTAAGAAATATCCCCTGCCCTGCACTACCTTAGAATCACGTGAAGCCAAAAATTACACTCGTAAAATAGTCAAGTAGCCAACAAAATGCCACGATGAATGAGGTAGTTCTGTGCAGCCACTGGTGGCTCTTGAACAATGAGTATCATGTTCAGAGGTGTTTAGGAAGAGTAAAACCTTAATAAGGAATTTCAGAGCACAAGTGGGGGTTTTTTGATAAGACATTCTAGGACTGGAAGAGAACGTGAGTGCCTGACCCCTACCCTTAAGGCCCATGTCAAACAGATGGTATGTCATCCCTCCTTAAATGTCCTGATGTAGAGTCCACTTTCTTTTTTGGCTGCCCTTACCAGCCCTCTGCCCAAGAATTCCTTCTTACCATCCACTTGAAGCCTCTCCTTCAAATCAACTGAGTCTAGATGGGCAATGGCCACATGCTTTTCTGACGCCTGATGCTATTACGTAGCTGACAGCCCAGCATGGACAGTTGATCTGATTACCCATTGTAGACACTGACTGTGCTACTCAGCGTGCTGATGGCTTGGTCAGTGTCACTCTCAAAAACAGACCCTCTGGAGAACTGAATCACAACTACAAGTGACTAATGAGCCATTTCATTTCCTTCTCAGAGATCCCAGAGATGAAATTTTAAGGAGGACCTCAATGACAATCCTGGACTCTGGGAATCTAATCCTCTGTCTTTTTCTTCTCTTCTGTAGGAATGCCAGAATTCAAGGCGGGGAGAGTAGTATACAACGGTAGGAGCAAGAATTCCGTACTTAGGCCTGACTCTGAGTCCTGCATCTGCCCCTACCAGCTGCATGAGAAAACCTCAGTACTCTCACTTGCCAAGTGGAGAGATTAAATGGTATGCGCCTTGTAGAGTTATTCTGAAGAATGAAGGGGATAAAGTGGGTAAAGTACCTGGCACATGGAAAGCCCTAGATAAATGAAGCGTGAATATACTTTTTCCTTCTGTCTGCACTGGCTGGACTAAGGAATAGAGATGAATGCTTAAATTGTCATCCTTATGGGACCACAGAACATCTTTAGGTCCAGCTCTTGCTTTCCAAAGAGGCAAGAGACTCTCCGTGTTGCGGTTACAATGATGCAATGACTACAACAGTCATTCCTGCTAAGGTGCTATTTGTTTTATTTTATAAACGTTTTGTTCTGACTTCCAGATTTCTGGATGGACAACCTAATTTAGTAGACTGTCAATATACATGCTACTGGAATATGCTGCACGGAGGTTCACATTTCAAATGATACCATCCCACCTGCTGCTGCATCTCTTTGCCCGAAACTGCCTCCCATGGCCCGGATCCCAGGCATGCTGGCTCACTCAGGTCTGTGGTGAGGAGGACTTGTGGGGATGTTGAAACCCACTATTGGTGGAAGATATAAAGGGTATAGAATTGGAAAATGCTAAAGGGGGGTTGGGAAATTATTCACTGTCAGAATTGCTATGATGGACACCGTGAGAAGTGGGCCTGGATTTCATTGTCAGCTCAGTCCCTGCAGATATCAGGCCTCTCAATGCACACTGAGCTTCAGTTATGACTCTATGTACTATACGATAGGAGGCCTATCCCGGGCTCCCATTGTCTACATACATTAAAATGCATTTTCCATTATTTAAAGATAGCTTTTAAGAATGTATTTGTGGGTATGATGAATGCCTCCCAAAGGACCTCCTTCCACATTCTTCCTGTAGGCACCTCCCTGCTGGCTACATCTACATCTGCCATGAGGAACCCTGCTTTCACCAGCCTCTCCAGCTCATTTTGAGTCCTGATACAGTCACTGCTTCTCAAAAGACCGAGTCTCCCAGGCCTCTGCTGGAGAATTTAGTTAAATCTTCCATCCCTTGTTTGGCTTCACTCCTGGTAGCCTGACTTAGCCACGTTGCTAAACCTGGCTGCTCCAACTAATGTTCTACGAGCACTTTCTCTCTTGCGGGCTCCAGGCCAAGGCAGGAGAAAGACAATCAGGTTCTTTTTTCCTTCTCCACAAAAATCCTGAGGGTGAAGCCCCAACTTTAAATACATTGCTTTGTCATAGGGGCCTTCGGAATTGTGGGAAGTTGCCACTTCTGGAGGAGATCATAGAGATCTCCAGTGATCACCTCCATCAGACCTGAGCACACCGAGGTCAGAGAGGGGCATGTATAAGGTCCCAGGCTGGTCAGTGGTGGAGCCAGGAGGACCACTGAGTCAGCCATTCCTTCCCTGTTCCCTTTGCTGCACAGCCGGGGCTTCTCAGAGTGGACAGAGGGCCAGGTTATGGCCACTTCTTCCCGTCCCTCTTAGTTTCCTTTCTTCCTTCCTCCCTCCATCCTTTGTTTCTTTCTTCCTTTCATTTCTTTTCTTTTTCTTTCTTTCTTTCTTTTCTTTTCTTTCTTTTTTTTTTTTTTGAAGGGGAGATCAGGGAGCTTGGACTATATTATAATAAATAAAGGAAGAAATACCAAAAAAATTTATGAAAATTCACATATTTTACACATTTGTATTTAAATTGTGCTTTTTACAAGATAATTAGAA
>CAUYRT010042900.1:0-164568 GCA_963574885.1 Lepilemur ruficaudatus | reverse complement strand
CTCTGGGACTTTACAAGCTGCCTGGTACCTTGGACACCTGCATAATGTGGTACATCTAGGGACCTTTTTTTGTGGCTGTTGGAGGTGTGACAAAATTGTTATGAAATGTAGCTCAAGCAGCTGACAAGTGATAAAACAGTTTATCTCTAATCTTTTATGGGCTATTTTAATGCTCTAAGCACTCTCTTGAAGGAGATAGGAAGAAAAGCTATTGATTTTTGTTACATTTGGGGTGGGTTAGGCTTTAGTTGTATTGACAGCTGCTTGTCTCCAGGGAATTTGCTGGGAGGGAAAAAAATACGTCTCTTCTCTGGGTCAGACAGGCCCTTTCTCCAGAGAGTTCCAACTAAGTGTGAACATGAAGGATTTCTCAGGCTCATGTTTTATACTATAAAGGATTACCACCAGTTAGCTGAGAATGTTGGTTGCTATTATTTCTTTTGCATTAAGTGATTTAGAGTCTTTGGGATTATCCAATAACTCAGGGTCATCAATCCCAATTATCCAAAATTAGAACCTCTTGCCACAGGCTAGAGTAATAGGAAGAAGCTGTCTAACGATGCTCCGTGGCATCTACCAGCCAATCTAAAATTATTGCATTAGACTATAATTGTTGGTCTCAATGTTCAGATTGTTTCCAGCCAGGAAGCTGTTTGGAGTGCATAATGTACTTCTTGGAAATATTTATAAGAGGAAAATCAAACCGTAGCATATTGAAGGAAGTTTAGAGTCAGGTTTGCTCCAAGAAAACACAGAGAAGGAAGCTAAGTTCAACTTTAGCACTTTGGATGTTCCCACTGGATGTTAATGTCCCTTTTCTGTGTTTACTATCTGGGACCAGGATGCATGGGTTTTTTTTTTTTTTACTTTAACAATAAATTGTGGACATTTTTCATATTGATAAAAATGTGCATATTCATTAAGAATTGTAATGGCTTCTTATTATTCTATTGTGCTTCTTCTTTTCCTCGTGTTAGGTATACATTGTCCCTGGGCTCTTGCCATATCTTCCCACCAAAATCAGCTTTAAGAAAATTGTCTGATTATAGATGTTAGGTTGACGTTGTTAATTCATGCAATAGACATTAATTGAGCAAAGTATACTGGTATTGAGGTGGGAATGGAGGCATGAGAGAAAATGTTAAGAAGAATAGGTAAGAATAAGATAAAATACACCCTTGACTTAGGTGTTGCTTTTCCTAGAAAAATGTAATTTTATTGTCATATCTAGCTCTAGGGTATTGTTTTCTCTTAAAGAAATTTCAGTCTCAGTTACTGGAAGGGTAGAATTGTAGGAGTAGGGAGACATTTCCAATTACATGTTATGTTTGCAAATGAGAGTTAGTAGGATATATATATAGCAGTATACCTATTTATTAAGGAATCATTATTTTCCAAATGTCATTCATATATTTTTATTATAAATGTAATATAAACTCATTGCACAAAAGTAAAAAAAATCAGATGTAAAAGATAATGAAGATCACCTCTAATTGCCATATCCAGATATAACCATTTTTAAGATTTTGAGATAGATTCTGTCCTTTTGAAAAAATGGGATTATACTAAATACTAATTTAGTTGTCTAATTATTTTACCTTAATATAAATTCTCAACATTTTTCTATGTCAATGAAATATACATATTAATCAATAATATTAGTAGTTGCTTATTATTCCTGTATATCTATGTTTAACCGAACCCTAACTGGTAGACATTTATTGGTAGACATTTATTTTACTTCTGTTTTTTTGCTCTTCTTTAAAATTTAGGTGGGCATATTTGCATATTCAACTTTGTATCTTTGTCAAATATGCTTTAGGATAATTTCCTTTGAGTGGAATTACTGAATCAAAGTGTATGCACATACAACATTGATTTATGTTGCCAAACTGCTTTCTAGAAGGTGCCAATTTACATAGCCAGCAAAAGTATATAAAAGTTCCTGGAGAACATTATGTTAAGTGAAATAAGCCAAGCACAGAAAGACAAATCTCGCATGTTCTCACTCATATGTGAAAGCTAAGTATTAAAAACAATTGCTTTAATGGAGACAGAGAGTAGAATGATGGTTACCAGAGGCTGGGAAGGGTAGTGGGATAAGTGTGGGGGGGTATAAAATGGGGATGGTTAATAGTTGCAAAAATATAACTAGATAGATTGAGTAATATTTGATAGCACAACAAAGTGACTATAACCAACAATAAGTTAGGGTATACCTTAAAATAACTAAAAGAATGGAATTGGAATGTTCCTAACACAAAAAAATGATAAATGCCTGAGAAGATGCATAGCCCAATTACCCCAATTCGATTAGTTCACATTGCATGCCTATATCAAAACATCACGTACCCTATAAATATATACAACTATTATGTACCCATAATAATTAAAAATTAAAAATTAAAAAAAGTATATCAGAGTTTCTTTTCCTCCAAGCCTAGCTTATACTAGTCTTTAGAATTTCTTTTATCAATTAGAGAAGTGAAAAAAGAGGTTTTCATAATTTAAATTTTAATTTTTTGATTATTAGTGATTTTAAACATATTTTTATAATTTCTAAGCGTTCTATAGTTTTAGCTCTTATATTTCAGTTTTTGATCCATTCTGAGTTAATTTTCATATGTGATGTGAGGGAGGGGTCCAACTTCATTCTTAGGGATATGAATATTTAGTTGTCTTAGCACTATTTGTTGAAAAGGTTATTCTTTCCCCACTGAGTAGTCTTAGCACCCTTGTTGAAAATCAAAATTGACCCAAAATAATAATAAATGTATGAATTTGTTTCTGGATACTCAATTCTATTCCATTGGTATATATAGCAGTTCCCACTTATCCATGGTTTTGCATTCTGCTATTTCAGTTACTCAAGGTCAACCGTGGTCCAAAAATATTAAATGGAAAATTCCAGAAATGAACAATTCATAAGTTCTAAATTGCCTCCCATTCTGAATAGCATGATGAAATCTCCGCCATCCTGTTCTATACTGCCAGGGACGTGAATCCTCCCTTTGTTGGTGGATCCGTGCTGTGTACTCTTCCTGCCTATTAATCACTTAGTAGCCATATAGGTCCGTAGGGTGACTACTGTGGTATCACAGTTTTTAGGGTTAAGCAACCCCTATTTTACTTAGTCATGACCCCAAAGCACAAGAGTAGTGATGCTGGCAATTTGGATATGCCAAAGAGAACCCACGAAGTGCTTCCTTTAAGTGAAAAGGTGAAAGTTGTCCACTTAATAAGAAAAGGGGGGAAAAAAGAAAAAAAGAAAACCCTGTGGGCTGAGGTTGCTAAGATTTACAGTAAGAATAAATCTTCTATCTGTGAAATTGTGAAGAAAGAAAAAGAAATATGTGCTGGTTTTGCTGTTGTACCTCAAACTGCAGAAGTTATGGCCATAGTGCATGATGAGTGCTTAGTTAAGATGGAAAAGGCATGAAATTTGTGGGTGGAAGATATGATCAGAAACATGTTCCAACTGGTGGCAATGGGGTTAGGTACTATTTGAGGTCTCAGAGATCTACTGTCTTGGACCATATCCCTTGAGGATAAGGAAAAACCACTGTACAATTTTATGCCAGTACTATGCTGTCTTGATTACTGTAGCTTTGAAGTAAGTTTTGAAATTGGGAAGTATGAGTCCTCCAACTTTGTTCTTTTTCAAAATAGTTTTGGCTATTCTTTTCATGATTTGATTGACTATTTTTATTTCTCTTCTGAATTGCCTATTTCTGCCTGCAGCAAATTACATATTCATTTGATTTGTGAAAGGAGAATTCTCTTAATCTCTTGTGGCTTTGGGGAACAACGTGAAATGAGCTTGTGATGTGGGACTTAGTATAGTGTTTCGGTTATTATTACCTTTTTTTTTTTTTAAGGCTAGTCAACTGAAGCAGTGGGAGTGGAGATGGAACAAAGGAATCTATAGCTGGTTGTGATCAGTTAGTGATAATACCACTGCACTGGGACCAGCCTATTGTTGTCTCTTGTGTGAAAAAATATCTAGATCAGGCAAGATTGTGATCATAAAAAAATTAAGTGATAGTTACTATCATTAGCAAGGCCACCTTAAGACAAAGATGACATGAATTAAAAAGAAATAAGCATACTAATTAAAAACATAGATGGCCTCACTCAACCTATTGGTGGTTTCCAAATAGAGGGCGAATGTGTTCTATAATGTGCAATGATATATTGGTGTGTGGGAAAAAATATTAACACTTACTTTATAAATGATAATTAAAGGCAAATGTATTAATATTAAACATCATCAGTAAGAGATTGCTGATTATAATAGGAAAACTAATGAATTCAGAATTAGTTGTTCAGTATTTAAATCTTAAAGTCATAATGTAGTGTTATATAACTAGAAATTTCCTCTAAGTAAAATAACTCTTATCATAAGATTTTGTTAAGTAATACCTAGGAAATATTCAAAAATGTAATTTAAAAATTATCAAGAGTGAAATGAATGTGATACTTTCAAGTTAAGCAAAGCTCTTTGACATGGCCAAATAAGATAGTGCCAAGTTACAAGATTACTTTGGGGCATTTGACATTCTTGAAACTTCCATCTCTTGAAATATGTTACCTTGACCAACAGGACATCATTCTCCCTGCTTACAGTCTTCTTTCTGTGAGGAGCTTCTGCAGGGGTTTTAGGGCATCTTTTATCCATGTATCAGGGGCTCATCCCCTCATTTCATTTCCTCAGTAAAATCTACTTCTGGGCAAAAATGATGTGTCATAGACAAACAATTATTTTTAAATTTTTTCATCTCATTAAAAAACATCTATGTTGTACACATTGCTTATAAACATACAATGTATGTTGCATACATACATAACCATGTAATGTATGCTTATAAACATAGAATGTTTATAAGCAATATATACTATATAATATAGTAATATAGTGATCATGTATATATGTTATAATAAAAACACCTATATTAAAAATGTATGCTTAAAAATATTTTCCTAATACTTGTGAACAATAAAAGAAAGTTGGAGGCCACAGGTGTAACTCTGTATCAGTCACCAAATACTGAACATCCTTATGCATTTTCTTCATTTCTGGACACATCTTGATACTGACTTAACTTCCTTGCAACTTGAGTTCAATTACTTGGCCATCTAATTTCAGTTGCTCTCAGATAGGTGGGTCCGTGACAGATGGACTCTTTGTCTTGGTGCTCGTCTCTGCCTTTGAAAGCTGACCTTGGTGTTTTACTCATTGGCCGGGCGCTCTCAGGTCCCTGCTTAGGGCAATCAGCACTTAGAAACAGAACAACATATTCTCCCACTGCTTCTTGCTGTCCTTGTGCCAGGCCTTTACTCATGTTTTTGGCCACTCAGTAACCTTCTCAAAGCTCTAGACTTTGGTTTTGACTTCTTTCAAGAAGTCAAAATACCCATCAAAATGTACCTGGGCCACATTCCCTTTACACTGTACATGTACTAATGATCCTGTACTAACATAAAGCAACATGGTAGGAAGAATATTGAATCTGAAGCCAGAAGCCTGTATTCTAGGGTCGGCTGATGTATCAGGACATCTCTTTATTATATTCAATCTTCCCAGTCCTCCTTTTAGGCTCTAAAAGCATTTCCACATTATTTAAATTTGTTAGTGAAGGTGGTTTTTCCATTAGAAATAATATTCTTAAAAATGGCTCATACATATGAATGGTTGCTGGGAAACTTTGAATCCTGACGGTAGGAGAAAGTTAGCTTTGTTTGTACAAATGTGCATTTAGCAAAGTATTGGCAATTACACACCTTCTCCACCATCACTGGGCAAGGCTATTCCTGCTTTTTAATGTAGACAGGATTCTCTGTCATGTTAATTCCAAACTCAGAGTGTGTATTTTTGAGAACATATCCTTTATTCTAGTAATTATACTCATAGAAATTTAACAGAGATGTTGAAACAGTCCAAAATGTTAATAGTGGTTATCTTTCAATAGTGGGATAAGGGGCAATTTTTAATTTTCTGTATCTTCAGAATTTTCCAAATTTTCTATGATAAGAACTCTTAAATTCAAAAAAGCCAAACATCATTAAAAACCAGTGTCCTGAAAACCACAGTCTATAGAAATAACTGGTAGCAAGCCACCATTGACTAACCTGTGAGCCATTAGGCGTGTGTTGTGGACTCATTTGACAATATCTGGGCTTTGCCATCTCCTAGCTATTGATCTTAGATGAGACCTCTCACTTTTCTCATCCATATAATGGGGATTTTCAGTGACAGATATTTACTGAGCATCTCCTATGTGCCAGACACTATTTTAAATGGTGGAGATAGAGCAGTGAACAAAACAGACAAAAATCTTTGCGCGCTTGGAACTTGACTTTATCTACTCTACCAGCTGTTATGAAAATTAAATGAGTTAAAACATGTAAAACAATTAGAACAATGACTGGCACAAATTAAGTACTTCATAAATATTAACTCATTGTTATTTTTAATATTGCTGTGAACATTGCACTGTTTTTTTTTTTGTTAAATGGGAAAATGAGAGTCTAGCAGCAAATAAACAAATTAAAAGCAAACATTTGAAAGACAAATGTTGAAAAGTCTGGACTTGCTTTTATTGGAGTTGTGTCAGGGCCTATTGAGTGATTTATTCAAAGTCATTTAGTCATATTAATTAACCCAATTGCTCTATGGGCCCACAAGCCAGGTATAGGATGGACAGTTCTTTTTCCTCCAGACATAACATAACCTCAGTGGACTGGGCATTTGAGTGAAAAGTCTTCCCATCACACAGGACAGTACCATGGGATCCCAGTGCAACCTACTGTGTCCACATCCCTCCTTAATACACTATGACTTGCATCTATTTCATTTCTTATTATAGCCTATATGTGGAACACCTCAGAGGAGAGAAATTTTGCAAGAAAAATGATGGCTCACGAACCTGCCCTGAGGGGCAAAAACAAAACAAAAATAAAAGTTCTTGCCTTTGAAACACCTGTCAGCATGCATTTTCCTCTGTGCCGGGTATTGTTTTAGAGAATTTCTCTTCAGAGACATGAGCATAAACTTTTTTTTGCAGGCTCAGAGTTCAATTTAAGGAGCTTGAAGTTCTTTACATAATTATTTGTAAAAGATTTAGAGAAAAAGATGAAACAAAGAAAACCCATATTCATTTTCTTCCTCCTTTTTGGCAACTTTTGCCAGTAAGCAGCTTAATTGGAAACGCTATATTTTTTTAGGGTTTTTTTTCCTGACTCAAATCCCTTGAGAGAATTCTATTCAATTTAAAAGGCATTATAAACCTTGGGATCATGTTGTTATTATTTATAACGAGTTCTCATTGGTTGGGGGGTAGGGTTAGCACTGCAGCTGAAGTCATTTGTTTTCTTCTTAGGAAAAAAAAAAATCTAAGCTCTGCTGACAAGAAAATTAGACCATAAAGGAGAAAATGGGACAATATGGTTTATTTTGTAAGCAGCACCTATTTAAGGGATACATTCTTTAATGGGAGTTTTATAGCGCTTCCAGCTATATTCCCTTCTGTCATACTCAGTGAGAAAATTTACAAAGGGAAAAATTAAACACCTTCAGGTTTTGCCTCAGGCTCCATGTCTATCTGGCATAGATCTCAGCAAAGGTTGATGTTATTACCTTGTTTAGAGTTTTGTTTAAGGCAATGAGACAGAGTTATTGTAAATACATCTTTAAGCAAGTTTTATAGGCAGAAATGTGTGCTATTTTAAAAGATGAAAATGAGCTGTATTTTGTTTTTGAATAGTTGGTATAGTGCAAAGAACACCTAACAAGGAGTTAGAGGGGCTAGATTCTAATTACAGCTTTGTCACTAACCAGCTGTCTTTAGGCAAGTTACTTTACTTCTCTGGGCGTCAGTGTACTTGTATATAAAATGAGGGTATTAGGTTGCACCACTGGCTTTTAAAGATTTTGGTTACAACTCATAGTAAGAAATACATTTTACATTATAATCCAGTATAAATGTACATATGTATGAATAGATACATAAACATAAATTAAAGGTTCATGAAAAAAATAACTATTCTTTCTGGGTCTGATGCCCTGCTAGTTTCTATTCCATTCTATCTCATTGAGAGAAAAAGGCTGTTTGAGACTCACTGAATTGATTTCACTCACAGGTTGCAATCACAGTTTCATAAACACTGGGCTAGATGTTTTTTAAGGTCTCTTATAGGTAGAAAAACTCCTGTGTTAGGCCTCCTCCTTGAGGTTCCTGCTTCATTCTAGGAAGGTCAAGTGATAAACATGGCCAGATTACCATGCAGGCGGGCCTGGGTCAGCTGTGTCCTTGGGGAGTCAGCTAAGGGCTAAATTTGTTTGCATTGGAGGTTTAAATGAGCAGAGGCTGAAACTCATCCTTAATGCTTGAGGGCAAACTGTCTGAAAACAAGAATCAGGTTATCCAGGGAAAGCCTCATTTCTTCTATGTAAGCCTTTTAGACTAGTCTAGACTTTACTACTCTTGTATTTTCCTGAATTCTTGGAGCTATTTTAATCTATATTACTGTTTCTCTGGGTTCCAGAATTAATGGGTCCGCTGAGATCAAAGTGTTCAATGAGATTGAAACATAATGGTACAAGAGAGTTCAGTTCACTTACCCCTAATGTATAGTGTGACTCTTTGCTAAGGGGACCCCGTATGCATTTGTCACTATCCTTACCTGACCGTGAAACCCTCTGACAGCCTCCTCTGGACTGTAAGCCCAGTGTGGGGAGAGAGCTTGTTGGTTTTCCTCAGCAGTGCTCTCTGCACGTGACACATATTCATGATCATTTGTGGAATGAATGCTGCCGACTATTTGACTGTACTAACATTAAAAGGAATGAGTCCATCTGAAGGCAGTTGTCTGTGGAAATGACCTAAGAACAAAAAAGACGAGATATTGGCCCCCACACATCCAGTATATCATGGTGGAGCATCTCTCTGATCGTCTAGAGATACAAACCTTCCTTTCCTGTTTTCTTTCACCCAGATCCTGCTTCCCTGGTGAGTGGCTGGACAATTTAATAGTTTAAGAAAAGGTTAGTAATTTAAGAAAACGTTGAGAATGGTCTGCGGGAGTCTGTCTTCCAAATTGTGAACAGTATTCTCTATTGTCAGTCAAAGGAATCCCTCATGTTTAAATTTTAGGTTAGGGCTTAAAATAAAGGTCTGGAAGAGTCCCGTGCAAGGGGCTGCTAACTTGAACAGGTAAAAAGGCTGGCCCTGCCTGGAACTATCATGAACAGTGGGAATACAATACTCATAGACAATGGCAAAACACTGGTCTCTCGTTAAACCCTCTCACTATTACATAGAAAAATTTTTTAAAAACCAACATGTTAACTTCTCGATTGAGGCTCTGTCAGGAAGAGTGGTAGGCACCATTGTTGGAATTAAGGATTATACAATAATTATAATAATAATAATATTAGTAACAAAATATATAAGTTGCATAGCAAGTTACAAGCTGACAGATTGTATATATAATATAAACATACATATCACATATATATTTAATTTTTTAATATATATCATATAATCATATATAGTATGACTATATGTTATTTAAATAGTCATATTTAATCTATGAAATAGGCATTATTCTCATTTTACAAGTGAGCAAAGTGAGGTTCATTTCACGTGACTTGCCCATCCAAATGCAAGAGTTGGGACAGTATCATCTTTAGTTAACATTTGGCTGGCGTTGCTGCCTGAGTATGGATTACTCCTTTTTCCCCTTAATTTTTGGTAAGATTTGCATTGAAATATAACATATATAAAGAAAGGTGTGCATAGGATGAATTTGCACACAGTGAACACAGCCATGAAACCAACACACAGAACATATCTGGTCCCTCAGGGACCACTCTCATGCCCCATCCAGCCTTGGGTCTCCCAGCCTCTGCCACCAAGAAAAACCATTGTCCTGACTTCCGACAGCATGAATTACATTTGTGGGTTTTTGAACATATATTGAAATCATAAAGTGTGTACTCCTTTGAATATTTTTTAGAAAGGAAATACTAAGAACTTACAAATATTTCTTTAGTGGAACGTCCCTATTATTTCAGATGATTTTAATGGATTCCCTTAGATGAGCTCTTTTGTTCTTCCCTGATGAGTCAAGAAGGCTGGCTTTGAGATGAAGATGAATATACTTCTGTCAAAGTGAAGTTATGCTTGATTTGGAACTCTGTTTGAACAGGTCAATTAATCAGATTGTAGTGGTGAAATACAGCCACTTTCAGGAACCATTGCAGGTGCTATTAAATTATAGAGTCTAGTCTCGATGTTTATGAATAACTCATAATAAATAAATAGACTTAGCATTTTTACCGAGCGACTAATAGAGTTTGACTTATTCCTGTGGGCTGATTTAATGTGTTCAATCAGCTGTCAGGAATGGGTGCCAGGGAAATGTTGCCAGTGAATAAAATCAAAAAGAGGCATTTCTATTAAGGGAGGATGGGGCTTTGCTCTTAATGGATGAAACCTTCAGACCTTTTAGATAAACCATGTGGAACTCATAGACTTGAAGAATCTCCTCATTCTCTGAACAGTTGGCTTTAGCAACTAGACAATTTTGTATTCTGATGTATCTAGAGAGCTGCCATTATGATTTAAGAGGAAGTCATGATAGACTGTATCTCAGTTTCCATATCTGTGAAATGGGGATTATGATACAGACTGCCTCACAGTAGTGTGAGGATTAAATGAGATAATACATGTAAAGCATGTACTGGTTCATAGTAAGCACTCAATCAGTATTGGCAACTAGAGATAAACTAATCCATAGGTAGTAGTGCAATGGACTGAATGTTTGTGTTCTCTCCCAAAATCCATATATTGAAATCCTAACCTCCCATGTGATGGTTTCCAGAGGTGGGATCTTTGCGAGGTAACTAGGTCATGAGGTGGAGCCTTCGTGAATAGGATTATTGCCCTTTTGAAAGGGACCCCAGGAAGCTCTCTCACTCTCTTTTCATCATGTGAGGATACAGCAAGAAAATGGAAGTCTGAGATCTGGAGGCCCTCACCAGAACCCAGCCATGCTGGTGTCCCGATCTCAGACTTCAAGCCTCCAGCACTGTGAAAAATAAATTTCTGTTATTAATAAGCCACCCAATCCATGGTGCAGATGCTCCTTGACTTACAATAGGGTTACATTCTGATAAACCCACTGCACAGTCAAAGATTATAAGTTGAAGCATCGCAAGGTGGGACCATCTGTTCTTTGTTATATAAGAACCGAGATAGGTAGACTACATGGTTGTCCACATGGTATATTTTGAGGGGCTTCAAGGAGCTATGTCTACAAAAAGACTTTCTGGAAGAGATTTGCCATTGGTTTTGTTAAATGGCAGGGCAACACCTCACAGTGCAAAGACATCAGACCAACCCACCGTTGAATGATTCACTCATTCAATCTCTTCTAGTATTTCTACCTCTTCTCCCCAACTTTTGTCATTATTCTGTTACCTTAGAGGCTGCTAATGCTGACTGTCTGTTGTCAGTCCAAACATGCTCTCTTGAGCTTTATAAACCAGTTTTCAATTGTCTATGAGGCAACTTCCTTTGACTATTCCACAGATAACTCAATCCTGAACTTACTATCTTCTACCCATCTTCTGGATTAATCAATTAATTAAATTATTCATGCACACATGCACTCATCATAAATATATTGAGTACCAGTACCAAGCTGGGCACTTGGAATACAGTGATGGATACCATGGCTTTGGTCCTATCCTCATGGAGCTTGTAGTCCAGTGAAGGGTTCAATTTGGACAAGGCAAGAACCATTCTAGGGTCATGTGGTCACTGCTGTGATGGGACAGTGTGTGGTGCTCATGGGATGATTAATTAACCCAGATGTAAGCAATCAGGAGGACTTCCTGGAGGAAGTCACGTGGAAGAAAACACCTGAATGAAGTTAGCTAGGACAAAGGATGTAGAGTAGACAGATACCAGTGCCCAGGTTAAAAGCTAGAATTGCATTAGAATTTGTCTCTTACCCTCATTCTCCACATCTATTCACAAAGGCCTGTTGATTCATACACATAGGTGAGTGGGCATGTATTAACAGCAATAACATTTGTTGAATGTATGATAAACGCCAGTCGGTTTTAAAGCATTTGACACATATTAGCTCATTTAATCTTCACCACAACCCAGTGAGGTAAATCCTATGATTTTTCTCATTTTATAGGTAATAAAACTGAGACACAAAAAGATAAGCAATTTTATGCAAAAAGTAAATGGCAGAACTAGGATTCGCACCCGGGACGTGTCAGAGAATTACCCTTCTCTGCCACTCCTCTGCATGCAACTGCTGCAGCTCATTCTTTCTGACTCCATTGCTCTTGCCTGGTTTCCCAGTAATTCCATCTGCCTCCGTTCTTGCCACTTCCAAATAATCCCCTGCAACTTCCCCAGAGTAATCTTCCTAAAACATGACTCTGGTCCTGTAACCCCTCCCTCCCTAACATCCACCAGTGTTTTCTCCAGCCAGCAGAGCCAAGTGCAGAGCCCTTCTCTGGCCATCTCCAACCTTGGCTCCCGGACTCCAGCAGCATCATTCACCATCCCCCAACTGCATGCTAAGCTTTCTCCAAATTCACCCGGGATCTCTTGCATTTCTGGATGTGTGCATGTTGCTTCCTTTTTTATCTGCAAATCCCCTCTATTCTTGTTGTTGGACTGGTGCCCGACATGAGCTTCAACACTTGGCTCCACCCCAGCCTCCACCCCTTCCAAGTCTGGAGAGGGGCTTCACTCCATGCCCTCCAGCACACTCTCCCCCGGCTCCGCAAGACTCTGCACATCGAGTCACTTCCACCACTCTGATGAGCTTTCTGTTTCTTGCCTTTCTGCTCCATTGGACTGTGAACTCTGTGTGGACAAGGGCTGTTCTTATTTATTTTTATATCTCCAACCCGTTGCATGGCCCAGAGTAGTGCTGGGTATATGCCTGATGAATGCATAAATAAAAGGCTGTCATGCAGAGAGTGGGGTCTTGGGCCAGTGGGACTGATAGTGGGTAGGAGAGGGTATCAGAATAGCAGATCAGGGAGCACTTGGCTAGCGTTCGGAGGAACTAACAGAGGGTGCGACACAGTTGGGTATCAGTGAATGAAGTGACCAAGGGAAAGAGAGAGACCCTCACAAACTGTGCTGCTGGTATCTCAGGGCTCCTGCCAGCCGTGGTTTTTATTATCCTTTTATTAAATATTCCCCATGGCGTCTTATTGTGGTTAACAATAAGAATATTTAGTCTCACCCTCTTTTCTTCCTTTCCTCCTTTCCCTTCCTTCCTTCTTTCTTTTATTAAAATGACCTTTTCAAAATTACAAAATTAGTATATATGGTTTGTTGACAGTAGGAACTTACAGACAAGCAAAAGTCTAAACAACGTTACTGTATTAGTTTCCTAGGATCGCCATAACAAAGTGCTACAGACTGAGCAGCTTAAAACAACAGACATGTATTTTCTCATAGTCAGGGAGGCCAGAAGTCCAATATTTAGGTGTTGGGTCGGCAGAGCGGCTCTCTGGAACACTTAGGGGAGAATTCCTCTCCGTCCCTTTCTAGCTTCTCATGGGGCCACCAATCCGTGGTGTTCCTTGGCTTGTGGCTGCATCACTCCAATCTCTGCCTCTGTCTTCAAATGGCCCCTGCCCTCCATGCGTTTCTCCTCTTCTTATAAGATAGCAGTCATCAAATTAAGGGCCTACTCCAGTGTGACCTCGTCTTAACTAATGACATCTGCATTGACCGTATGTCCAATCAGGTGACATTCTGAGGTACTGCAGTTAGTACTTCAACATATCTTTTTGGGAGACACAATTCAATCCACAACAAATAAGTTCCTACCACTCAGAGAGTACTGTTGATAACACTTTATTGTATATTTTTCCAGATCTTTTTAAAGACCTCATTTGTATTATACAAATATATGCATTTTTTTAACCAAAATGAATGACACATATTATTTTGTAAGGCTGTTTTTTTTTAAGTTAATGATCTAAGGCTATTAACTTTTGTTATCTGATTTCTTTTATTTTGAGGCTCTTGTTTTCTGGCTTATTTGCTGTGATTTTGGGCCATTATATCTGAAATGTGATCCTGTAATGCTTTTTTGAAGTGTTAAGCATGTTTCCTGATTATTAAGGAAACTTGCTGGGTTCCCTGTGGGGATAAAAGAAGAAGAAGAAGAAGAGAAAAAAAAAAAACAGATTTAAAGACCCCATTTCATTATGCATAATCCACGTAAGCATGTCTTATAGACGTTTCTGCTCTAATTGACATTCAGAGATTGAGAGCCAGGCTGAGCACCCACTGTCTACCCCAGTGGAAGAGGGCTGAGGTCGAGTGTGACCCTCATTTAAATCTCTCCGATTAGATTCAACGAGCTGTGTGCCTAATGAAAGTTTCCATCGGAAGGCTCATTTGTTCAGAGGAAGTTTTTCTTAACCTTTCTTTTCTCTCCCTAATGCAAAAGTCTGCAAGAGGCTGCAAAAAAAGGGAGATTTGTTGCTTAATCATAATCTAGACATTCGTGCAAATGAACTAAAATAAAATGAGACATAATACCGAAGAGAGGATATTATCTAATCTTTATTTTCCATCTCTCTTTCTTCCTCTTTCTCCCTATTTGTAAGGAAAAAGTTGAAGCTGACTCCGGTGCTTTTCAGAAAATGTGTCTTCTGCCTTAAAAAACAAAAAGGAATACATAATGTTTATGATGGCATGGATGACTGAATAGGAGCTGTCCAGCTGAGCTAATGGAAAATTGATCCCCCAGTGATCAGGTGAGTAATCCCTCTGAGACAGGGGTTTGGCTTGGAATGTTTTGCAGAGAGAAAGTGGCAATCACCAGCGTGGGAGGATTTGTGAAATATTGGGAATAAACAGTCTGCTCGCTAATATTTTTCTTCTACTGACCCATTGAGATGCCTGAAATTATGACATTATGCACTTCTTGGGGAGACGTCATTGAAGGACAAAAAGCACAAAGGATATCTGAGCTTTATACACATAAAACCACCATCTTTGGTCGTAGCATACTTGTGCGAGCCTGGGATCATCAAAGTTAGCTAATGCAGGACAGGACACAGGAGTGTTAAGTTTTGTAGGGGGGATGGAGATGAAGACAATGTGGACATGTAATTGTAAAGTGTTACACATGAATGGGTGTCCTAAGAGAAACAGGAGTTGGAGATTTAGAATGGAGGTGAGAGGCTGCAAGAAAGCAGATATCATGCTACTGAAGACAAAGTGCAGCCATGTTTTTTACTATCAGACAACCTGAGTTCAAATCTGAGCTCTACTGCTTACAAAGTATGAGACTTTGGTCAACTTACAGTCTCAGTTTTTTTATCTGTAAAGTAGAGGTAACAGTAGAACCTACCTCAAAGGGCTGAAGAGAGAATTAAATATAATAATGAATGTTAACATGCTTAACACAGGGCTTGGAACATAGTAAGTGCTCAAGAAATATTAGCTACTGCTATTATTGATGTTAACATATCAGAGGAAATGTGTTTGGTATCAGCCTAGAAACTTATAGCAGCATTATAACTTTCAATTCTTATCGTAATTCTCTACTAGTATCTACTTTTAGTGATGAGGAAATTAAAGCTTACAAAGGTTAAATAATTTGGCCAACTTTAGGTAGCTAGTAAATCCCAGAATTTGAATTTGAATCAAAATTCCTCCAAGGCTCAGTAGTGTTAGCATGGTCCATGGTCCGTGGGGGAAGAGAGGATTAAGAACATAAACCAAATCATACATGATAGCTGCTGTTTACCCCTGAGGTAAAGGGCTGTCCTTATGTGCTCCGTGAATCAGTCATTGGCTTTGGACTGACCCTCCTCCTGCCCTCTTCACCTCCTGGGTAATTATCCAGAGAAGCGGCAACTTCCTATATCCAAGCAGCTGGGTGGATATATCAGCCTAGTAAAGATGATCTGGGTGGGGTACTGTCTTAGTCTGCTTGGGCTGCTATAACAAAATAGCACTATAGGTTAAGTGGCTCATAAATAAAACAGAAACTTATTTTGTACAGTTCTGGAGTATGAGAAGTCCAAGATCAAGGTCCCAGAAGATTATGTGTCTGGTGAGGGCCTGCTTTCTGATTCAAGGACTGCTGTCTTTTTGCTGTGTCATCACATGGCAGAAAGCACAAGAGATGTCTCCTGGGCCTCCTTTATAAGGGCATGAATCCCATTCACAAGGACTCCAAGAATTTTGGGAGGACACAAACATTCAGATCATGGCAAGAACCAATGGCAAATATTACACTAGGAAAATCAGGTGGACAAACATCAAAATAGGGTCAGTCTGGGAGAAATGTTACTTGAGGCCTCCTGTGGAAATCCTGACATTGTGGAATAGGAGCCCTAATTAGGAAAAGTATTCATATTCGTTGAATCCAAGGGTCAAGAGAAGGTATAATGAAAGAATGTTATATGAACCTATTGCTAAACCAAAGTTATGAAAAATCTGGTGAGGCCAGATGAGATGTGAGGGCTGAGATCAAGGATGACCCTTCTTTGAATCTCTTAGCTCATAGGTACCAATCTACAGTCTTAAGGAAACATGACTGTGGAAAAGGGAGGGAGAGGGTGACCCTATCAGGTGGCTCTCAGCATATGCCTCAGGCCAGGCCGGAGTTGCTTCAGAGGTTGAGCAAAATCTCCACTAGCAAGTGGTAGATCTAGCCTGGGAACAGGTGGGGCCAGCCTGAAGTGGTGTCAGAGGCTTGGGAATGAGCAGTACATAGACCAAAGTTTCCGTTCTAGTTCTGCAACACACTCATTGGCTGGGCCTCTTGACCCTATGGAGCGTGGTTTCTCATCTGTAAAACGAGGATGTCCCCTCAGCTCTAAAACATCATTGCATTTTGCTTACATTCATACCAAACACTACTAAACTCGAGGTTTCACCCAAATTAGATGTGACACTCCCTACATGCTTCACCAACGATAAACGATGGCTTTACTACTTATTCTTTGTGTTTCACTTTGAAAAATCAATGAAAAGTTTTGAAAAATAGGTTTTAAGTAGCACAGAGAGCACGTTTTTATAGTGATGGATGATCATAGCATGGAGGGATTCTAAGTTGGAAAGTGAGAAAGCCATCAGGCTGACTGGTCCCCTGTCTTTGAAGCAGGCCCAGCTATCACCACTCTAGACAGGCAAGAATCACATCACCCAACACTGTATGTGTAGGGCTACCTGACGGGGTTGTTGTTGCATTTAGAGCCACAAGGGTGATCCCCCAAGTAGTGGCTACTGCCTTAGTGGTTTAGTAGCACAGTCCCTGAAACAATATATTTTGTTGACATCAGTAGCTGCACTGATTTTTAGAAACCCTGGTGGTGCCTTGCTCTTTTAAAAGTTAACTCATAAGGGTACAATATCCCCTTGGCTGTCTGTGTTCACAATATCCTTTCTTTCTGCTTGTCTGTCTACCTGACTCCAATTTGATTAGCTTCACTTATGCTAACTGAAAAGTAACACCTGGACATCGCAGTGTAAATGATGTACTAATACTTTCCAGGTGTCCCTTGAGTGTGACCTAGGGACACTCAAAAGGAGAAAGTCAGAGGACAACATTGAGCTGAAATTATCTAGTCCTTGGATGAAAATATATCCTTTGAGCTTCTAGTCCTAAGTGGCAAGTCATGCAAAGGTTGGAATGCTTTCTTAACCCCTGCTCTACCTGACTACTTCTTCGGTAATGAGCATAGCACCATGATTATGTCTTTTTTTTTTCCATATTTTATCTATTGTAGCTATATGTTTGTAACTCACTGAGCCACATGAATTTCTTGGTTATGTTGACCTTTGATGGTTAAGAGAATTCTTCCCTGAGAGTGCTGGGGGTAAACCCCTGTCTTAGTCCATTTTCTGATGCTGTCACAGAATGCCATAGACTGGGTAATTTATAATGGACAGAAATTTATTTAGCTCATGGTTTCAAAGGATGGAAAGTCCACAGGGCTGGCATATGGTGAGGGCCTTTGGGCTACATCATCCCATGGCAGAAGGGCAAGGGCCAGTGAGCACATGCAAAAAAGAGAGAGACACCAGGGACCAGACTCACTTTATAACAACCCACTCCCACGATAATGACATTAATCCATTTATGAGGGCTCATCCTCTTGTTAGACCACACCTCCTGACACTGTTGCATTGGGAATGAAATTTCCAACACATGGACTTTTGGAGGACACTGTCAAACCATGGCCTTCTGCCCCTGCCTCCCCCACAAATTCAGGTCCTTCTCACAGGGAAAAATACATTCATTCCTTTAACTCATCCTAGCATCAGTTCAAAAGCCCAAAGTCTCATCTAATCAGATGTGGGTGAAACATAAGACCCAATTCATCTTGAGGCAAATGTCTTTCAGTTCTGAGCCTGTGACATTAAACAGGTTAACAATTTCCAAAACACAATGGTGGGACAGGCACAGGTCCATTCCCAGTCCAAAAGGGAGAAATAGGCAAAAAGAAAAGGAGTCGCAATCCCCAAGTATGTCCAAAACCCAACAGGGAAAACTACATTAAGTCTTAAAGCTGGAGAATAATCTCCTTTGACTCCATGTTCTGCCTCCTAGGCACACTGGTGGTGGTGGGGGGTTTGGCCCCTAAAGCCTTAGGCACCCTTTCCCCATGGCTTTGCTAGGCTTAGCCCATGCTTTGGCTCTCTTGGATTGGTGTTGCATGCCGGTAGGTCTACAGTTCTGTGGTCTTGGGGGAGGCATCACTCCCATGGCTTCACTAGGTACTGCCCTAGTGGGGGCTCTCTGCTGTGGGACCACGTCTGTGACAAGTCTCTGCCTGGGCATCCAGGCTGTCTGCAATGATATCCTTTGAATCTAGGTGCAGGAAGTCATGCCCCTATAGCTCTTGCATTCTGCATGCCTGCAGACTTTATACCATGGGGATGCCATTAAGGCTTACCACTTGTACCTTTCAGAGTAGCAGGTCGTGCTGTACCTGGTGCTGCTTCATCCACAGCTGGGCTGGCAGGGATCACTGCACCAGAACACGGGGAGCAGAGAGCCAAGGTAGCTCTGGGCACCAAGCCTGTGGAGGGCATCCTGGGCTTGTCCCTGAAGCCATTCTGCCCTCCTAGATCTCTGGGCTTGTGATGAGAGAGGGCAGCTTGGAAGTTCTCTGAAATGCCTTCAGGGTCTTTTTTCATTGTCTTGATGAATATTGCCTGCTCCCTTCTAGCCATATTAATCTCTTTAGCAAACAGTTGCTTGGCCATATCCTTAGTATTTTCTTCCAAACAGGCTTTTTGACTGTTTATATAGCCAGACTACAAATTTTCCAAATCTTTCTACTCTGTTTCCGTTTTAATTATAAATTCTATCTTTAAGAAATTCCTTGTTCTCACATCTTACTGTATGTGGTTAAAACTAACCAGGTAGCAGCCTGAATGCTTTGATGCTTAGATAATTCTTCACCAGATATCCTAATTCATTACTTTTAAGTCCTGCCTTCCATAAAGCCCTTGGCATGGACACAACTCAGCCAAGGTCTTTGCTATTTTATAATAAGAATGGCTTTTACTCCAGTTTCTAATATCTTGCTCCTCATTTTCTTCTAAGACCTCACCAGAATGGCCTTTACTGTCCATATTTCTCCCAACATTCTGGTCATGATGACTGAGGTTATCTCTAGGAAGATTCATACTTTCCCTAGTTCCGGAATCTTCTTCTGAGCCCTCACCAGTAATGCCCTTAATGTTCTGTTTACGGCAATTCAGGCTTTTTCTAACTTCTTCCTCTACATTCTTCCAGCCTCTACCCATCACTAAGTTCCAAAGCTGCTTCCACATTTTCAGGCATTTGTTGTAGCAATGGCCTCAATTCTTAGAACCAATTTTATGTCTTTGATCATTTTCTGTTGCTATAGCAGGATAGCACAGACTGGATACTTTGTGATGAAGAGAAATTTATTTACCTCCTGGTTCTGGAGGCTGGGAAGTCCAACATCAAGGGACCAGCACCTGGTGGGGGCCTTCAGGCTGCGTCATGCCGTGATGAAAGGGCTCAAGGGCAGAAGGGCAAGTGAGCGTGTGCAAAAAAGAGAGAGACCAGGGGCTGGACTCACTTCACAACAACCCACTTTCATGATAACTAACCAGTTTATATGATAACAATCCATTCATGAGGGTGCCACCCTCATGGCCCAATTACCTCTTGTTAGGCCCTGCCTCCCAACACTGTTGCATCAAAGATTACATTCCCAACACATGAACTTTTGGAGGACACATTCAAGGCATAGCAGCCCCTGTGAGCCCAGCTCTCAGCAGCTGCAGTAAGTGGGAAGCATTTCTTTCCTACTTACTATTGTAAAGTTTTTGGGCCAGGATTCAGTGCTGGATGACCTGTTCATTCAATAAAAATGTATTGAGGGTGTATCTATTATCACTTGCTTAAATGGTAGGAATTAAACCAGGATCCACTTATAATACATAACAGGTATAGTTAGATTGGAATTTTAGAGAAGAAAAACTTAAATAATCCTACGTAAACTAGGTTGTTTTATACTATACAATATAAAGTCTGCTATAGCTGAGTAAAAACAATGGCCCATTTATCCCCATGTTCCATGGGTTCCTGCAAGGCATTACCCCTGTAATGCTTGGATGCCTACCTGGATGTGGACATGATCTATTAGGTCACTCACTCCTAGGACATTAAGGCCACCCCCTTCAATTATGTTTTGCTTACAGGCTGACCTGCTACAAAGGGCCTCTGCCTTCCAAAATACTATGAACTCCTTATCATCTCTTAGGCTTTAGGTTTGGGAAAGCAAATACAATTCAGGCTCATCCTTCCAGTGTGCTCTGTTTCATGTATCCCAGAGTCCAGGGATCCTTCCAGAGTCCTGGAAGATGCCTGCTTCCAGAACAACCTCTTCTGCAGTTGAGGTGCTGGTATTTCTTAGCCCAGTCAATAATAACAAAGCATTAAAAATCAGTTGAGCTTAATTTTTTTGGAAACCTAATGAATACAAAATAGAATTTAGGAAAGAAAATAGACTAGGGATGGTTTGCTTTATAAAATAATTTCATATGGGATTCCTTTTAATCACAAACACAAATATATATATATATTTGATTTATTGGTAAATTTGCTGGACTTTTACAAAAAAGCTGTGCATTCTCACCAGTGAAAGGATCCCATTAGAACTCAGAACACACAGGTTCTGCTGTTACTTTTTAATAAAGGCAGAAATAGTCAGGAGGGAAATAAATGATCAAGTGATTTGTTAATTATTAGTGGGAGACCAATGGTTCATTATTGCCTCCCATGAAGAACTGAAATCACCCCCAGAAGGAAAACTCAACACAAGCAGCATTATTAGCTGCGAAAACAGAACATTGTAAAATTTCACTACATCTGTTAAACAACTGTCAGAAGCCTAACTGCATATATTGGGTTGAAGAGATAGGAAACTAAGGAACTTAATTTATTCTGAAGCAGGACCAAAGCTGATCACGTTTTGACACCTGGGTGAATGTCTCACACTCCGAGGAGGTGAGGTCCATGATGATGATGTCAACATCGGTGAATGTTCTTTACTCATTTCTGATGGTTTTGAATACTAATTTTGGTAGTTTTGTTTACTACAGCAGAACCTAGAATTTGAAGATGGAACGTGGCTATTTTACACATTATGTACAGCATTAGGATGTCCAATTGTCATGTGAAAAATCTGGTCATGGAGGTAAAGAGCCTGGCTCCTAGAGAATGTTAGAACTGGAAAGGGTCTCATTTTCAGAGAAAATTTAGACCCAGACAAGAGTCACAGGTTTATTGAAAAGTCTGATTTAGGAAGAAAACTGATATGAAAACATATTATTTTTCTTCAATCTTTGCCTTCATCCATGCTCAGCTGAATCTTCCTTTTCTATTCCTCTATGACATCTCACGTTTATCCCACAGCTTTCTGGTCACTTTCAGTTACTAACAATGCCACTCTAGTCTAGGCCGATTTAAAACGGCAGTCTTAATATAGGTTATCATCTCCTCTCCTCCTAGCACGGGCCAGGCATGGCCGTGCAGGACTTGGAATGGAGAGAGAGCAGGGTCTGTTGGTGCCCACTTCCTCTCTCCTCCTTCTACCATGTCTCTAGCTTCTCTGGGGTTGGAGACGGCAGGAGAAAATACATTTTTTCTTTTTCTGACATGGGATTGCAATCCTGTGTTAGGTGTTGCTGTTCGATGTTCTCTCTGTGGCAAGTGTCTCAGTGCTGGCTCCTTTGGGGCAAACGTGTGAGTCCTTCGGAGGATTTAGTGAGATTTTGTGAGATCCTTCTGTGGGTTACCCCTTCCTATGCATAGTCAGCATGTTTAGCTCGCAAGGCTGGTGGTCTACTGCAAAGACTCTTTCTCAGTAAGCTCTCTTTGCCTGAAGCTCTCTTGGGTGGGTACTGACAAGATAGCTCAAGCCAATTACCGTCTGGGACACGCACTTTGCCCATGGGCTACTCACCATCCTTGTCAGGCTAAACCTAGGGAGTACTGGCTGCTCTGTAGCGGACTTGTCTCTAACTTGCTATCTAAAATGCAAGGCGTATCAACAAGCTGTTACCTACATAATCGTCCATCCAGGGAACCAGAGACAGAATGCTTTTCTTGAAATTCCTTCTGCGACCTTCCTGCCTCTAGGCCTCCCTACAAGATCAGTAATTTATGACTCTTAGGATTTTCCTCTCTTCCCACCTCCCTAGCCTGTTGTTAGGTAGACTGGAGGAGTGTAACACAAACTAGATATATAAACACAGGAATATAAGAAACAAAAAGATGAAAAGGAACTCAAAGTGTGTTATTGCCAAAAGTGTGCTACAATTTCTTAGCTGTGTGGGAAGTGTCTTGATCAAATCTTGTGCTAAATTTTGCCACTGTATTTGTTTCAGAGGCCAGATTTTCCTATACCTCTCAATGATTTACTGCTCTTGGTAATGACTACACACAATAATGAACAAAATGTAATGGACTGTGTTGGCAAATGGCGTGGCCAGTGACTGTCCTGTTTATGGTTGTTCTATTATAAATCCAATGCAATGGTGTTCTGACCACTTGAGAAGCTTTAATTTCATTTTAAAAGATACATTGTAATATCTTCTTGAATTTGCACGTGTGAAACCATACCAGATAGCACATTTTCTCAGGTGCTTTTTATCATTTGCTTAGTTTACAAACCTCAAATATTCCCTAGCTGCCAGGCCAGAAGAGAATTGGTATTTATATTAGGTTTACCATTGTTTTCATTAATCCTCATGAAAAGTTTTGCAAATAAGGTGATACATTTACATCCAACACAAATATTCAATGGCCTGATGTATATGTATTTATCAAATATTATTAGAGAAGAGCTGTGAAACATCTTTTTGGAAAATGCAGAGCTTATGATTAGAATTCTTACAAAATTTCATTTTTTTCAAACTGAATTTTAAATTTTAAATCACCCTTTTAATATTATTTTAATGAACTATAGAAATGATCTGTGAAAGTATAGTCTGAAAATTTTTTTAAAATTTTTAAAATTTGTTTTTATTAAAGTGTAATTTACATATCATGTCTTTACTCCATTTTAAGTGTATAATTAAATGGTTATTAGTAAACTTACCAAGTTGTACAGCTATTCACATGAATCAGTTTTAGAGAATTTCCCACCCCCCATTGAGACCACTAATACCCATCCCCAAATACATTTCAAGCATGCCCCTCCCCTTCACAGTGCTCACCACATCCCTCAGATGTGGGTCGACCCCCAACCCCCAAAATTCCCAGTGAACACTGCCACCACTTAAGCACCATAGCATCAATCAGTCAATACCAATTTGATGGCAAGTACAAGTGGGGCCCATTCTTCGGGTCTTGTTTCACCTCACTTTGAATAATGGGCTTAAGCTTAATCCAGGATAATAAAAGCAGTGCTAGCTCACTGTCGTTTCTTAAAATTGAGTAATATTCCATTGTAAACATATACCAAATTTTAACAATCCATTCATGAATTGACGGGCACTTGGGTTGTTTCCACGACCTAGCAATAGTGAATTGTGCTGCCATAAACATTCATGTGCAGATGTCTTTATAATAGAATGTCTTATGCTCTTTTGGGTAGATGCCTAATAGAAAATTGTAAATCTTAATAACTTAAATAAAACCTTAAAGTTTATAACTTATTTTAAATAGCAAACAGTTTGTGGCTTTGATTTGTTACGGGCCAACGGACAGTCCTATGTCTGCGATGTCAATGGCTTCAGTTTTGTGAAAAATTCCATGAAGTATTATGATGATTGTGCAAAAATACTTGGGTAAGAATTTTTAAATTTACCTTTCTTCTTTTTACCTTTGCTTACTAGTTATCAGAAACCAAATAATTTTTAACATTAAATGATCAGGGTTTTTTTAAAAAGCATTGCAAAGTAAAACTCAATGTTCATAAAATGACGCCCCCAAAGACTATGCCAGATCCTAGTTAAACTTTGGCCTATCAAAGACAGATTAATTTATGATCATTATTGATGAAAGCCGAAAAGTATTTTAACTTCATAGATTTACTAATGCTGTATAACATTGGTGATTATTAATCAAGCAGCTTATTTATTGAGATACCTGTTCTCTCAAGTTTTTGCCATATAATTACAGTTGAAAAAGTTTTCTTCTCCTACTTAATGGTACAAAATTAACATTTATGGAATAAGTAAACAGTAAAATGGACATATTTGGAATTCAGGATTTGTTTGCATGGTAGTTCTTCAAGCGTATGTTGCTTGGAGATATTCTCATAAGATTATCAAGTGAATTTAAATTATTTTGTATAGAAGTACCATTTTTATATTCTTCAGCCTGTTTTCTTTATACCTTGATTCAGAAGACTAGCAAGGCAAAAACTATTTTTAAGGTATTTCAAAGTATAATATGACAAAACCTTAGGAAACTTACACTTTAAAATGTTAAATAATTGGAATCACCTTTTATATAGGTTGAGTATCCCTTATCCAAAATGCTTGGGACCAGAAGTGTTTTGAATTTCAGAATTTTTCAGATTAGGAATATTCAATTTGTAACATATTTCAAAGATTTGTAAACTTACCCTTCAATTGAAATGGGGAGGATTTTACTAAATTTTAACATGAATAAATGCTAAATTTAAACAAAACAAAAAGTATTATAATTACATAAACATGTTTCCATTGTTAACCCTATTAGTAAAGTATAGTAGTGATTTGTTTAAAATGAGCATGTTATTTAGAATAGCTTTATAAGCATACAGTAAACTAAAAAGAAATGATAAGTGACCACACAGAAGAGACAATCTTGGGTTCAAGAATGTATGTAATTATTAATAGAAATGATATAATTATAGTGATTTATTTGAATTCAATGTCAGCTTGTATTTTTAAAATAATTTATTTTAGTAAATCAGTAAATAATAACTAATTTGTTTTATCCCATTGACGTGTTTTGGCACATCAATTTAGAACTGTTTCTAACTTTTTCTTGATCAAGATTGATTCTTTGGGTTACTTTACATGTGATATAATCACTAGATTAACTTTAATTCTTATGATTCTCTGTCATTGTGTCATTAAGTACTCAGTTTTGTCCTGAAATGTAACTAATTTTTAATTTTTTTCTTTTTGGTCTTGAAGAAATATTGTAATGCGAGAGCTTGCTCCACAATTTCATATTCCCTGGTCAATACCCTTAGAAGCTGAAGATATCCCAATTGTACCAACTACATCTGGAACCATGTAAGTTTCAATTGTTTCCATTCAGAAATTCTTTGGGTTTTTCCATGTCAATCTCTGCCATTACAATAAAAATTAATTTGCTTAATGATTATTAGACACTAAAACTGTATATGTTTTCATATGATTCAAATTGAAGATGGAGGAATAGATTTATATGCTTTTATAAGGGTCCCCTAGACTAAAATTCTTTTATGTTATTACAAGTAAAATACTGAAATGTGCCTGGGTAATCATAGAACTATTTAATCAAGCCATAAAAATAAAAGAAGTACCAATTCATAGTGGTCATACAACTTTTGCTCTCTCAAGTCATATCTTAAAGTAAATTAATTAGAGTAATATTGCCGACATGTCTTTAAATATTCTGCTAATGAAAATGACTCCTTTAAATTCAGATCACTTGACTGAATGCTTCATATTCACAGCTTAGAAAGTTACATTAGCATGTTAACTATTCTAAGAAGTTCTGATTGGGGGGAAACCTGTTTAATTTTGTTTTTAAATCTTCATTTCCCATACTTACCACGAATTTTTTTTTCAGGTAACTTTATTAATATCCTGCAGGGTTATGTTCTGCAGCTCATACTTTGGCAAACACTAGATTATACCTCTTAACTCTAGCATGATTCTAAGATAATTTTATCTTCCAATAATTTGAGTTTTAAATACTTGTTCTCCTTACATGGGCAAAATATAGCAAATATATAGACATAGCAAACATCATGTAAAGCTTTTTGTTTTGATTTATTGAAATCTCAGTCTATAATGATTTAATGCTACAAGACAGATATTTAATAAAATTCAGGGATTGTATTCTATTTACTTTTATGCCATAGTTAATGTAGCCATCTTGGAGAAGACAATTTATCATATTACATAACTTAATATCACCCCTTCCTCCAACTTATTAATTTTTTTTAGGATTTGATTTCATAAAAAAGTGCTATTCTTCATGGAGAAGATCTTGAAATGGTAAAAGATGGCTCTAAATAAATGACTACATTTTTGTATTAATCTGAATTATACAACACAAATCTTTGTTAGAGTATGAAGAACATACTTTTTTTTTTTTTCATTTTAGGATGGAACTTAGATGTGTCATAGCAGTTATACGTCATGGGGATCGAACACCAAAACAAAAAATGAAAATGGAAGTGAGACATCAAAAGTGTGTATTAAGAGGAATAATTTAACACTTGTGATGTAATTTTAAGATGTTTGATAAGTGATAAGCTCTTTTGATAAATACATCATATAGAAAAACTTATACCTACCATCTCTTGGCCATTAATATTTAAACCAATGGATGCATGCAAAATCCATTTAAAATACTTATATCAGCATCAGAAAATTTTTGTGACAATATCCATAAATGTGATTATCAGTCTGTGACCTGGCTTTCATTTATTATCATAAGTGTTCTGTTTAATATTTCTTCATCATTCTCTTGCACTGCATTCTAAGAGTCCTTAACCTCTTAATCTTTTTGAAGAAAATGAGTAGAATGAAAGTTTCTATTATTTTTATGCAGTATTTGATTTGGAGATGATAAAACTTGAAAACCGGAGTCATTAAATGTATGTTGACACAAGTATTTTTTAATGTGTATGCAGTGACTTCAGAGAATATGTAATATTTTGTACTATAATTGTATATTCAGTTTGCACCATGAGAAAACTTTTAAAAGTAATATAGTGATTATTAGTTTGATATGGTTTAGGAAAGTACTAAGTTTTGTCAGTAAAGTAGAGAAGCAACACATACAGTGAAAGAGAAAACACGGTACTTGAAATTCATAGACCCTGAGTTCCAGTCCCATATCTATCACTTATTATTATTTGTTAGTTTAAATATATATGGTGGTGATATTAATTATCATGGGTGCCTAATAGTGCTCTATCTTTTTTACAAGGTTTTTTGATCTTTTTGAAAAATGTGATGGATATAAATCAGGGAAATTAAAACTCAAAAAGCCAAAACAATTACAGGCAAGTGCATTTGCTTTCTTGTTGAGCTTTAAATTTTTATTGGTGAAATTACATAAAAATTCAATTCTTTGTTAATTTATTTTATAGGAGGTGCTGGATATTGCACGACAGCTTCTTATGGAGCTGGGGCAAAATAATGATTCTGAAATTGAAGAAAACAAACCAAAACTTGAACAGCTTAAGACTGTATTAGAGATGTGAGTATCTTTTTGAAAGCCTTAATTGTGGTAACTAGCTGTAGTTCTCCTTTATGTGACTTTCCATTTTAGTTCCCTTCACAGTCTTATCTTTTTACTCTATCACTGCAGCTGAGGAGAAATGAGTGAAAATCTAACGTGAGAAAATGGATTATTTTATTGAAGGTTATTGTTTTAGTTTTACTTTTAATTTTAATGAGAAGATTAAAAGAGGACATTAAATTTGTGTCTTCTGTGAAAATACTGCTTAGAATGAAGGCCACGTCACTAACTTGACCTCAGATTTAGTGGTGTATAAGTAAAGTTTTAAACTATGCTTTAAGGAAGTAAAATTGATACCCACCAATATTCCTGTTATAAGGTCTACATATTTAACCTCTTACAATCTTATATTCTTTATTTTTTAAAATACATATGTTTATTCTATATGGTCTATTTAGCTTGCCATTTTATTTTTCAGGTATGGTCATTTTTCTGGAATAAATCGTAAAGTCCAATTGACCTATCTCCCTCATGGTTGTCCTAAAACATCTAGTGAAGAGGAAGGTATGTCATTCCTAATGCTTAGTGTGTTTTACTTACACATAGTGATTTACTACTCATTGTTGATTACCTTTGGACCATCTTTTGCTTAATAGTTTAGGGACGGGCATGCTGAGTAAAGGAAAAATAGAGTTTGTTAACTGCCTTCAATTCTTTAAATAACAGATAAATTTTATTTTTTATTCTTTAAAGGACAGATTTTACTTTAAAAACTGCTTAGGACTTCTCTTTTACTCTGATATTGTTTCAGAAAGCTTATTTATTTATAACTATTATTTAATGGGGCCTTTTTTTTCACTTTTGATAGAAGAGGGCAGAGTACTGGAAGAAAGCTTAAGAAGTATATAAAGACTATTTGAAAAAATACACAATTAACAGTTTTCTAAAATTGATATTTTCCTCCACCCAGTAAACCAGAATAAGTATTTAAATAAGATTAGTCTCCTAAGAGCAGTCAGTGCAAAATTCCGTAAATGTATTTCCCTTTCAAAAGAAAAATAAACAGAGGTTGGGGAAGTCATTTCATAGAGAAATGCAGATGGCCAATAAAATAATAATGATAATAAGCTCTCTTGCCTATCATAATGGGAAAGTTTTTCTTCTTTTTTTAAACTAGTAATAGAGAATGCTGATGAGAATACATTACAACAAGATTTCAGTCTACTGGTAGAAGTATAAATTGACAGAACTTTTTGAAAAGGAATTTGACAATGTATATCAAAAACTTCCAGAAAGTTTGTTTTTATGCTTTGACCCTAATTCTACTTGTAAGAATCTATCCCAAGGAAATAATCAGATGTTCAGGGAAGGATTGATCTATAGGGATATTCACAGCAAAAATTGAAGTAATGATTATCTTAAATGCAGACATAAGTTTGAATATGTTAATCTTTATATAGTTATTTTAACATTTGACATGTTACTCTTACCACACTTTGTGATTGACAGCAATATAATTTCCTATGTCTTAATGTTTATGATCAAAAATATTCTATAAACAAACACAGTTTAAAAAGTCAGTTAACTGTCCTTCTGTACATTAATATTAGCCTGCATGGTAATAGAACTGCTGACTAGCCCCAAGGAAAAGGCTGATTTTCTGTCATTTTTAATGAATCATCACTAAGTTTTTTTAGGGCTTATAATGCTTATTTTAAAATTACCTCTGTTTTCAGAACCCAACATGGCTCTTAACCATAAAAAACGCAGGCCAAAATTAAGTCTGGAAACTCATTCACTTATGGTACCTCCCCATGTCTGAGAAAATATTCTGATCTGGGACATACAGAGATTTTATAATTCCAAATTTAAAAAGCTGCTCTTGAACATTTTACTGTTTGCATAAAACTTGTCAGGTTGTGTAAAATTTAAATTACAATAAATGTTAAGCTCTGTCATCTCATGTCTTCCTAAAAATTAGGCAAATCACTGATTTCCCATAATAAAAACTTGTATATCTCTTCACTTCCACTAACATAGTTCCTTTTATATGACAGCACTGTAGAAGGCACTTGATATAAAGACAGATAAGTTCTGGATTGTGGTACGAAGAAGCTCTTATTTTAGCAGATAGAGCGTAACTAAATTAAATCCATTGGACAGATCACTGTGAGAGCAGGGAAGGCAGAAGCAATACTTTGCTTCAGAAAATCTGAAGCTGTCTTCCTAAAGTATGAAAGAAATTTTAAAATTTCAGTAAGATTTTAACAGGTAGTGCAAGGGATATTCCTGACAGACACAACAGCCTACAAAGATGGATTTAAGGAATGAAAGAATTACACATGGCCCGTAATCCACTGCAGAAGAGCACAGAAAAAAAATTAATCTTGAAGTGTATTTGTTTGAAGAACCAAACTTAACATTTGTTTTATCCATTCACACGTATCATAGACAGCCGAAGAGAAGAACCATCCTTACTTCTGGTTCTAAAATGGGGAGGAGAGTTAACCCCAGCAGGCAGGGTCCAGGCTGAAGAACTTGGAAGAGCTTTCAGGTGTATGTATCCTGGAGGTCAAGGTAAATCTTGGAGTTTCTTTAATTTGATTCAATTCATAAGTCATAATTTTAAATGCTTGTTTACTTTGTGATGTTATTAAATACTTACAGAAATACAATGAGATAAAAATATAGCTTAAGTGATTTGAGGATTTATTTTCAGGAGATTATGCAGGATTTCCTGGTTGTGGTTTACTTAGATTACATAGCACATACCGACATGACCTTAAAATATATGCCTCTGATGAAGGACGAGTCCAGATGACTGCAGCTGCTTTTGCAAAGGTAAAAATAAGTGTTTTTTAGAATTACCATAATTTTTATCTAATAGTGCATTTTAAAACATTTTTACTAAAGCATTATTTAAAAATTCCATATTTGGAACTTCCAAGTAAAGCTCTCAAATGAGAAGGATGAATTATATTATTAATAAAGTTGATTTGTTATAGTTACCTTATACCTTATGAAATTCAGCACATAACAAAGTAGTTATTGTGATACTTTCTATTTCACATATTAATTTTTTAAATCTGTTGGCTTTATTTGATATCTTTAGGGGCTGTTAGCTCTAGAAGGAGAACTTACACCCATTCTTGTTCAAATGGTGAAAAGTGCAAATATGAATGGCCTTTTGGATAGTGATAGTGACTCTTTGAGCAGTTGTCAGCAACGTGTGAAGGCAAGGCTCCATGAAATACTTCAGAAAGACAGAGATTTTACTGCTGAAGATTATGAAAAGGTGAGTCTTAGCAAACTCTTATATTGTGAAATATTACATACATACAGTAAAGTGCATAAAACATACATGTATAGCTTATGGTATTATAAAGCAAATACTCATGTGATCATCCTCCAGGTAGAGAAATAGAACATTGGAACAACTGTGGCCCCTGTGTTTACTTCCCAATTGCCACTTGTTCCCTGTGTCCTCAAAATAATACTATAATACCATCCTGACTTTTATATTGTTCTTTTTTGTAGTCCTACCGTAGCCAAAATACTTACATGTTAAGTATACATCTCTAACCATTGTAGTCTCATTTTTGGCTATTTTTTCTTTACTTTTTGTTTTAACTTTAGATCTATTTTAATTGACAAAATTGTGTATTTATTGTATACAACATGATGTTTTAAAATATGTAAGCATTGTGGAATAACTCAACCAAACTAATTAACATATGCATCACAGACATACCGTTTTTGTGATAAGAATACTTAAAATCTACTCTCTTAACAGTTTTCTCAGGAATATAATACATTGCTATTGCTATAGTCACCATGTTGTATAATAGATCTCCTGAACTTATTCTATCTAACTGAAATTTTGTATCCCATAACTAATATCTCTCCATTCCCTTTCCTCTCCCAGCCCCTGGTAACCACCATTCTACTCTCCTTTTGAGTTCAACTTTTTTATGTTCTACACATAAGTGCAATCACATGTGTTTGTCTTTCTGTGCCTGGCTTATTTCACTTAACATCATGTCCTTTGAGTTCATCCATGTTGTTACAAATGATAAGATTGCTTTCATTTTTAAGGCTGGATGATACTCTATTGTATATATGTACCACATTTTCTTCACCCATTCATCCATTGACAGACATTGAAGTTGATTTCATATCTTGGCTCTTGTGAACAATACTGCAATGAACGTGGAGATGCAAATATCTCTTTGACATAGTGATTTCATTTCCCTTCTCTATATACACAGTAGTGGGATTCTTGGATCATATGGTAGTCCTATCTTTAGTTTTTGAGCAATGTTCATAGTGTTTTCCATAATGGCTCTATAGTACTGATTTACTTTGGCTACTTTTTTAAGCTTCATATTGTAGAACATGTGTGGTTTTTTTTATTTCTGACTTTTTTAATTCAATATTTGTGAAATTCAACCATATTATTGAATAATGTTATAGTTAATAATAATTGCCGTGTGGTATTCTATTTCAGGCGTTGGCAGACTTCTTCTGTAAAAGACCAGATAGTTAATATTTTACTGAAAAAAATTAGGTTTTGCAGGCCTGAAGTGGTCTGTTGCATATTCTTTTTTTTTTTTTTTTAACCTTTAAAAATGTGAAAACTATTCTTAGCTCATGGGCTTTGCCACAGGCCACATTTGACCTACAGGCTGTAGTTTGTTGATCTATGTTCTATTTTATGAACCTACTACAATTTATATATGCTTTCTATTATTGTTACAGTTTGGGGCTGTTATAATTAAAGCTGCTATGAACATCCCTGTATTTCTCTTGGTGCTTATGAGGACGTTTCTTTTGGGTGTATTCTAGGAGTGGAATTGTTGTGAACCACAATTTGCTTATTATGTTCTATGTTAGTAGATCATGTCAAACTGTTTTCCAAAGTCATTGAGCCAATTTATTAATACACTCCCACCTGAATTCCGTGAGAGTTGTCATTGCTCCACATAGTCTCCATGCATTCTGGTTTTAATGTATGACCATTTAGATATCCTCTTTAATGAGGAGAAGACTTTTGTCCTTTTTTTTCTACTAGTTGTCTGTGTTTTTTTGAGTCATAGAAGTTCTTCTGGATATGAGTTCTTTGTTATATATTTATTTTAGATACTACCACCTACTCTGAGTCTTATAGATGTCTTTTGATAAGTTCTTATTTTTCATGAATTTCAAGTTCAGTTTTTACTGTTTAAGTTATCTTTTTCTAACCACAGGTCATAAGATATTCTCTATAAGCTTTGCTGTTTTGCCCTTCACATTTATCTGCAATCCAGATAAAATTGATTTTCATGTGTGCTATGAGGAAAGGTGTCAAAATTGATTTTTTTTCCCTGCAACTGTATGTACATCCAGATGTTCCAGCACCACATACTGAAAAGACTTCTTCCCCACTATTCCATAGTACCACTTTTATCACATATGTGTGATCTGTTTCTAGACCCTGTATTGTTTGTTGATCCTTATGCTAATGAATAAGACTTCCCAATGTCCACATGAATCCTTCTTCAAGCATTTTTGGCTTTTCTTACATTTCCATATAAATTTTAAAATAAGCTGGTCAAAAGTAGTGTTGGGATTTTTATTTAGATTGCGTTAAATCTGTAGTTTGCGTAAATGTCTATCTTTTTATCTAGTCTTTCGGTCTGAACGTAGTGTAGCTCCTTTTATTTAGATGTACTTTAATATCGCTATGATGTTTTATAATTTTCTACTTTAGAGGTCTTATACATCTTTGTGTGCAAGGTTTGTTAGGTTTAGACTGAGATGACTGGTATTATTCAGATATAAATAGTACTTTAAAAATTTTGTTCTCTGATGTTGCTGTATAGAAATATAATTAGTTTTTTTTTAATATTGATAGTATATGCATCAATTTTGTTGAACTCAGTTCTAATTTATCTAGATTTTTTTATTCTTTAAAAGTGTATCTACAGATTTTTTTCTATCTAATCTTCATGCTTTTTTAATACTTTTTTGCGCCTTACTTCAATAGCTAGGAACCTCAAAACAATATTAAATAGAAGTAGCATTTCTTGTCCCTGTTCTCAAAGGAAAAGCATTTAACACTTGTACATTAAGTATAAATTTTTTTGTAGATATTTCTTATAACTGCTCTTTTTTTAATAAGTAAATTCCATTCTGTTCCTATTTTGCTAAGAGTTTTTCTCAAGAAAAGTTATCGAGTTTTATCATGTCTTCTCTCATCTGTTGTATCATATGGTTTTTTGAATGTGAAACTAACCTTGGTCCTAGAATAAACTCAACTTTTTTGTCTGTGTATTTTCTTTTTTGTGTATCACTGGTTTTAGTTTGCCAATACTTTTGCATAGGAGTTTTGCATCTGTGTTCATGAGTCAAATTGGCCTTTACTTCTTTATTCTTGTTATGTCTTTGCTTTCAGTGTCAGGATTATGCTAGTCTCGTAGAATTAGTTAGGGAGTGCTTCCTGTTTTGGGGGAATAGTTTGTGTATAAACATTTCATTAAAGTTTTGGTAAAATTTACTGGTAAATCTTACAGATGGTTTCTCTGTGGGAGAGTTTCTAATTATGGATTTCAGAATAAGTAAGTACTTATAAATTATGTTTATGCCAGTATTGTTAAGTTACATTCTTCTAGAAGTTTGTTAATATCCTCTTTAAGTTCTTTATAATGTGTGCAGGTTCTGTATAGATGTCCCTTTTTGTTTCTTAACATATCTTTTTTCTTTTTATCTTAATCAGTTTCACCGTGGTGGTTGATCAGTTTTATTAGTCCTTTCAAAGAACCATTGTTTAGGTTTCTTGGTTCTCTGAATTATGTGCTTCTTTTCCATTTGATTAATTCTTATTGTTTAATATTTTGTTCCTTCCATAGTTTTCTTTTTCTAATTCTTGAAAACTAATAACACTAGATGGATACTTATAAATTCATTAATGTTTAATCTTTTATAAAATATGCACTCTAGGCCATAAATTTTCCTTTATGCACTCTTTTAATTATATTTATAAATACAAATGTTTCCAATACAAAACACATTTAAATGCTAGGCTCACTTTCTAGATCACCAGCCTTTGAGTTTTGCTTCCATAATTCTTTATAACCTTGTAATTTCTCAGATACCTTAAAACAGAAGTATAGAAGTTGTTTGCCCGGGATTTTTATTTACCTTTAGCAATTAGATTGGTTCAAACTACCTTGTTCATCATAACCAGAAACAAAATTCCACTTTATATGTTTTATATTTGTAAACACTTATTTGCTGTGGTTTAATAACTTGTCAGGCTAAGTGACAAAACTAAAATTTGGAATTATGTTATCAACGGCTTTTGTTGAATTGGAAAAAACTCATTACAAAGGCATAAGAGCATAGTGGTTAAGAGCGCCAGCTCTATACCCAGACTACTTGCACTTGAATCCTACTCCTTTACATACTGGTGGCTTGATCTTGAGCAAGTAGCTTAACCTCAGTTAAATACCTTATCTGGGAAAAGATAATGATAATAATAGAGGCTTAGGGTTATTACTTGCAAACATATGTTAAGTGATTACAACAATATTTACACATATTGAGTCAGCAAATTGTTACTAAATTCCATTAAGTTAGACTATTTCAGCTAGATTTTCTCTGTATTTTCTAATGGTAACTAGTTTACTGTTTTTTAACATGAAATTCTGAGTCTTTTACTTCCTCCTTGATCGTTTTACTGTATAATTGACCCTTGAAAAATGTGGGGTTAGGAGCACCAACTCCCCTCATAGTCAAAAATTGGTATATAACTTTTGATTCTGTAAAAACTTAACCTACTAAGTTAAACTTACTGTTGACTAGAAGCCTTACTGATAATATAGTCAATTAAGACATACCAGAGATCTTCAAAAAGTTCATGGAAAATGCACATTATGAAAAACCTATGGATTTCAATTTTTTTTTTTTGCACCTAAATAAACTCTACTAACTTGTTATAACATGTCTGAATGGGATCTAGTTTGAGGCACTAAGAAGGATAAGGCATCAGTTTGAAAAGTTTCAAGGCAACATGACTTATACTAAAATTGGAGCAAGAACAAACAACAGATTTATGGTGAAACGTGAGTGGAAGAATGGTAAAATCATTGGTCCATTACAAAAAAGTTTGTGGTGACAATGCCCCCCCCCCCGCAAAATCAGCAGTTTACAAATGGATAACTTGTTTTAAGAAGGAGCAAGACAATGTTGAAGATGAAGCCCATAGCAGCAGACCATGCACATTGATTTTTAAGGAAAAAAACTCACCTCTTCGTGCCCTGATTGAAGAGGATGGACAGTTAACAGAAGAAACAGTAGCCAACACCATAGACATCTCGGTATAGCTTACACAATTCTGACTGAAAAATTAAAGTCGGGCAAACTTGCCACTCAATAGGTGCCAAAACCATTGTTCCCATATCAGCTGCAGATGAGAGCGGAACTGTCAGTGAAAATTTTAAACAAGTGGATCAAGATCCTGAAGCATTCTTCAAAGAATTGTAACAGGAGATGAAAACATTGCTTTGCCAGTATGATCTTAAAGACAAAGCAAAATTAAAGCAAAGGCTGGAGTAGGTGGAAGTGGTCTAGTCAAAGTAAAAGTAGACTAATCAGGAGCAAGGTCATGGCAACAGTTTTTTGGGATGCTCAAGGCATTTTACTTTTTAGTGTCTAGAGGGCCAAAGAACAATAACATCTGCTTATTATTAGAGTGTTTTGAGAAAGTTAGCCAAGGCTTTAGCAGAAAAATGCTCAGGAAAGCATTATAACTGAGTCCTCCACCATGACAATGCTCATGCTCATTTCGTTTTGTGAAACAAGGGCAATTTTGCAAGAGTTTCTATGGAAAGTCGTTTGGCATCTACTTTACAGTCCTGATTTGGCTCATCTGACTTATTTGGGTTTCCTAATCTTAAAAATGGGTGTAAAGGGTACCCATTTTTATTCGTTTAATAAAAAGTTTGCATTGACATGATTAAATTCCCAGGACTCTCATTTCTTCAGAGATGAGCTAAATGGCTGGTATCACTTACAGAAGTGTCACGACCTTAATGGAATTTATGTTAAGAAATAAGATTTGCTTTTTAATTTTTATCTTTTAATTCAATTTTCCATAAACTTTTTGAAGTGCCCTCTTATTTAATATGTCCTATATATTATGTACTGTATTCTTCCAATAAAGTAAATTAGAATAAAATGTTATTAAGAAAACAGAGAAAATATATTTACTATTCATTAAGTGGAAATGGGTTATCATAAAGGTCTCCATCCTCGTCATCTTCACTTTGATGAAGCTGAGGAAGAGGAGAAGAAGGGTTAGTCTTGTTGTCCCGGAGATATCAGAGGTGGAAAAAGTGGAGATGAAAGGGGAGGCAGAAAAGGCAGGTACATTCTATGTAACTTTCATCGAAAAAAATCTGCTTATAAGTGGACTTGTGCAGTTCAAACCCGTGTTCAAGGGTCACCGATATTTTGGGGGTCATCTTAATTTGTGGTGTGGAATTATTCTACAGTAACTGAAAAATTTGATATATGTGTGTTATTCTCCTAGACAATTAAACATAACCAGAAATAAAATATATACTTTATTCCTTTTTAGCTGACTCCATCTGGAAGCATTTCTCTTGTCAAATCAATGCATTTAATTAAAAATCCTGTGAAGACCTGTGATAAAGTTTATTCTTTGATTCAAAGTTTGACTTCTCAAATCAGACATCGAATGGAAGATCCCAAATCATCAGGTAAATATTGTGTTTCTTAGAGTATAAAACAAATAAAAGTTACTATTCAATTACTGTAAGCATCTTTAAATAAGATACACTAATCTTCTTATTTTAAGACATCAAGCCTCTCTTGAGATCTAGGTATAATGTGAGTTAATATGTATCCACTGAAGAAGAATAGTTAAATTATGGCTGCTTTAATGCATGGAAGCATGAAAGGAACAATAAAACATCCTCATTTGATTATCTTATTATGTAGCATTGCCATATAATTAAGTAGTAAATAGGCAGCATAATAAGAAGGAGCAAGCAACAAGAAGGTGATCTGGGCTCTGGTCCTAAGGTTAGCTTGGTTAATAACTTGGTCAACTTTGGTGTCTTTGGTTTCTCATTGTTAAAAATGAATAATTTGAACTGTTTTTAACATCTAGGGTTCCTTTCTGCTAAAGATAGTCTGCCTACTCTGTTATGTGAATCTAATAAAAATAATGTATTTTCAAAGTTGAAAGTATATTAGCTTCAAAGAGTTTTGTTATAGCTGTTTTTTTTTATTGTTGTTATTAAGGTCAGTAGCATATGGAAGAGGTCTTTTATAAACCTAGTTCCAATTTGATCCAAGTGTACAAAATATATGGTTGCTAATAAATATGCCTATAATATTCCTAGCCTCTTACAATTTTATTATACCTTTGACATTTTAAAAAGTTTCTAATTATCAACATTTTTAATATACTTAATCAGATTTTTAAGTTGAATATACTAAAAATGTTATTTTTTTAGATATTCAGCTTTATCACAGTGAAACACTGGAGCTTATGCTGCGTAGATGGTCAAAGTTGGAGAAAGACTTTAAAACAAAGAATGGAAGATATGATATTAGTAAAATCCCTGACATATATGACTGTATAAAATATGATGTCCAGCATAATGGTTCCTTGAAATTAGAAAACACGATGGAATTATATAGGCTTTCGAAGGCATTAGCAGATATTGTTATCCCTCAGGTAAGTAATTCTTAAGAATCATTTTTCTTATAGTATTGTATAAATAATTAAAAATATCTATCAGTGGTTAAAAGATAATTGGTTTTTATGTCTCTAGAAAACTCATGACTTTAAAAAGGAACTTAGGTAATTATGAATTGACATTTTAACCTTTTTATTGGTTACATTAATCACATTTGATATTTTAATAGTTACTTTTAGTGACTTGTTTTTAAGTAGACTTCATTTATTAGAGCAATTTTAGGTTCACAGCAAAATTGAACAGAAGATACAAAGATTTCCTGCATATCCTCTGCCCCCACACTTACATACCACCACCCTCTATTATGAATATTCCCCCACCAGAATGGTACATTTGTTACAACTAATGAACCTACATTGACACATCATTATCACACAGAGTCCATAGTTAATATTATATGGGCTTACCTGTGGTGGTGTCCATTCTTTGGGTTTGAACAAATTTATATGGATATGTATCTACCCTTATATTAATAGTATCATACAGAATAGTTTTACTGTCCTAAGAATGTAGTGACTTTTTTCTCGTTTAAGAATTGATACTCATAAAGAATAATAATGTGCTAACAAAACAACAGAAAGCAGTATAGGATAAATCACTTAAGTATTTATTGGATACCTGTTGTGCATCTATCAGCTCTATATGGAAATATATGGGGATGGGACAAAAACGTAGTTGTGGCCCTATATAAAATTTTTTGCAATTCCTTTTTTGTTATGTTAAAGTATTGAAAATAATGTTTAGAGATCAAGATGTAAGTGGTTATTCTTTTGGGTGATAATGGGTCTTTTCATTATGGGAGAATAAAAATAAATGTGTAACAAGAATTCAAATAAATGAAATGCATTAAGCAGGGAAACAGATCAATAATAAAGGGGCAAATGATAAAACACGTTTGTTTAGATCAGGAATATGTTAGAAGAAAAAAGTTCCAGATGCCATTTTGGGACCTTTTTTCAACTCAGTTACTAAAAGATGACTTGGATATTGTAAAGGGGACATTGGGGTAGGTCAGATATTCCAGCTGTGAACTAAATAAAGTTAAGAAGCACGAAAAGATGAAATACATGACAAGGATAAGGATTATGAACAAAAGTTTAAATAGCCTCACTTATAAATGCCCATGTATGAAAATGGTTAAAATGTTGCTAGTGTCCCTTTCCTATTATTCATAGACTGTCCAGGAAAAACTACAGATTTTGAAAAACTGGGAATTCAGACAGTATGCAACTTACCTATAGGTATTTGTGTACATGTTAAAGATTAGTTTATTTCTTTAGCATAAAAAGGGCTATACATTTGTTTGTATTAGTTTATTTCTTTAGCATATTTGTATTAGTTTATTTCTTTAGCATAAAAAGGGCTATACACAATATACCTCTGCTTCAGATACATAATATAGGCAGTTTCAGGTATATTGTATGAATCAGTGTTGTGCAAACATAAATTCTTTTTAAAATAGAATAAAAGTATCTCATACTTCAAGAATATATCTTTGGGCCCTACTGTAAGAAACATAGAAACAGGATTCATTCATTCTCTGACAATTTCTTTCATTTACCAAATGAAAAAGACAAGTTTTATTCTGTACAAGAGAAGTTTTATTATAAAGAATAAAAGTTTTATTTTTATAACATAAGATGTTTGAATTTGACCCATCAAAACGAATACACAATTCTGCAGGACTCAGTTTTCAGTGTTGGTTTAGGTTGATTATCATCAAGCTAATGCTGACTTGATTCTATTTAACTGATTAAGTAAAGTTATTGAGTCAGCATCCATCTTTATGAAATTCAAGATAGAGAATTCATTCCAAATTTTCCTATTAAACATTCCAAGAGGAATGATTACTGTTAATTCAGGTAAACAACTAATTATGCATTGGAAGCATAAATAAGATCCTAATTTTCTTCATTGATGTGGATTGCTTTGATAGTAGTCCAGGCTCAATGTCTTAGTTGTACTTATTCTTACAATGCAAATTATTTAAAAGTATAGTTTTCAACAATTAGCTGGATATATAAGACTTTTTTAAATATTTAGGGGGGCTATATGCATTTTTCAAGGTAGGCTTTCAATATATCTAAATGTGTCCTCTATTGAGTAGCTAAATAAATACATAATGTTTTGTCTCATCGTTTACTGTAATTATTTCTGTGCCATTACATGGCTTATTACTCTCACCTCTCTCTGTTTTCTGTTACATATGGTAAACATTTTAGAATTGAATGGAAAGTTGGTTACTAAGAGTTGGGCCCAAAAGAAAACTCAAGTGTTAAATGGGATTTTAGATGATAATTTCTAATTTATCCTCCTTACACAGTGTATGTATTTCAGGTATATTCTTTAGTAGGTGAAGAAATTTCTCACTATGTCCTAGTAACTAAATATTTATAATGAATTTTTTAAAATATCCTAGTTAGAAGAAGCACTAATGATTAGCATGGTTATAAAAGATTTGATCCATCATTTGTATCTCTTAAAGTAATTCTTCAAGTTCAGCAGTTCTGAGTATCACAGTAATTCTCTTTGCTGAAATTAGGTTAGAGTTTCACAATAGTCTTGAGAATTTATTTGACGAAAACTCTAAAATTATTTTCCTGGCATAAGTTATTCATTTTTGAATTGCTGGGACTCTTCAGATAAAATTATGCCCAAGCTTAAGTTTACAGGAACTAGTCCTATTTTTGGTAAATTCATAACTAAATTTTGGCAAATTCATAACTTTAAAAGCAAAGGTCTTTTTATGTGCTTTCCTGGAGTCCTGAGATTATTTCATAAATTGAGTAGAGGACAACTTGGGTTTACTTCCCTAACTTTTTGGTTTCACGGTCCTTCTTGTGGCAGAAACTTGAGATTTCTTCTTTTTTTAGTGGGGTCTGAATTCAGATTAGTAAATATTATCTTGCTTTGTTAGTTTAGCTCTCATAAATCCAAAAACCATGGACAAAATATAGATATTTCCAATCACTGAAAAGATAACTAAAAATTATAAACATTATACTATAATAGTCATTTATAATGAAAATGTATGTAATGGAAAAGATAAAATTTTGCATTTGTAGTTCTCAAGCAAATAAAGAATATTTCGTTATAAAACTTGATGACTCAGTCAAATAATATAAAATTTTAACTTGTTTAGAATGAACTAATGTAGATTAATGGGGTATCATTGTCTGTGTAAGAAAAATGTGTATACATTCTGATATAATTCGAAGTGATACTATGCCTTTAAAAATTGATTAATTCTTATATCTATGCCTTGTAAATTAACTAATTTCAATCATATCTAAACTTAAATGATAAATATGGTCTGTTATTTTTAGTTATTTTAACAGTAAAACTAATTTTAATTTCGATAGGTATTTATGGTGTAATAAAATCAACATTTCACTTTTTAACCAGACTGAATTTTCAGAAAATAAGGCCTTGGTTTAAAAATGTTGTTTTAAAATAGTCACAGTGATATGGTGGTAGATAAGAACATTTAAAGACCAAATTTGATATTAAAATTCTCTTAATTGAGATGACACATTTATTGAAGTTTGAAGATAATTTCTTCGGTTATCTGTAGATTATGAAATGCTAAAGATTCTTTCAAATAGCTTTGCTATATAAAATTCAATGACATTAAACTCAACATAGGAAGCTTGTAAATAGCTTCACCCCCAGTATTTATTTAATTAGTTCTATTTGTGGCAGAAATATTGTAACTACATATGGGAACTTGAGTATCTAAAAATTATTTGGTCCTAATTGATGGTGGCAGATGAGCAAATATGTCACTGTTTTGAAGAGAAAAGTTTCTTTATTACAGAAGTAATATGTCTTTGTTATAAAACTAGAAAATATAGATAATCTCAAAAATATAACTACAATGTTACCAACTAAAGAAAAATGTCTGTGTTTTAGAATATTCTTAAATTCTTGCACTTTCCTTAAATTCTTGCACATTTACTTTTTCTCATAAATGCATATATGTAACATGTATTGTTTATAAAAATGGAATCGGGAAAAGCTATTTAGCAACCTGATTTTTTCCTTCATTTAGCATTAAGAACTTCTTTTCACACCAGTAAAGCTATATATGCATTATTACTACTAATGGATGAGTGATGTGAATATAAGAATAATTTATTTAATCAATTTCTCATATTTGGAAATCTGGGTCCTTTTAATTTCTTTCACTCTCTTTACATGTCTTTCCATGCTCTCAAGACTATTTCTGAAGCTCCAGAAATCATAACCATTTTTACCCAGACCAGAAGTATACGAAAATGCCTGTTTCCTCACATCTTGCTAATAACAAATTTAATAAAACTTTTTCACCTGATATTTTAAAATTCCAACATTTTACTTTTTGTTTACACATACATCCACAATTGGATATATATCCCTTTTGCACCCACTTAACAAGTATCTATATTGGCAAGATTATTGAACCAATTTAGCTTCAGTTTAAGGTAAATGGCCCAAACGAGTTCCATTTTTACATGTCTTTCATCAGTAATCAATGAAAATGCTGATTTTCTTTATTAAGCAGTTTTGAAATCTGTTGTCTACACTGATGTTATTCCATGTGAATCTTTCTTGAGGAATCTGATAGCAGGAAATAGCCTTTAAATTGAGATATCCCAGAATGAACTTGGAAAGAGAGGGTATATGTGTTTCTTCCCTCATCCCTATCCCACTTTCTGCCCTCCTCCTTTCTCCCCTTCTTCCCTTCCACACACTCATGTCATGGATTTTTCTTTTCTCACATAAGATCATTTTCTAATCTACTACTTTGAACTGTAATATTCATTGCAATTACTCTTACAATTACTATGTTTTCTTAACAGTTTACATTGTATAATAATTTCTTATAAATCTGATTAATTCATAGTGATGATAGACATAATTAAATTGGATAACTTGATGGAATTTTTGCTCACCACTAGTTAAAACTTTTAAAATATTGGCTAAAGCCTTTTGAAGAATGTGTGAGCCTTTTTAATCTTTGACATTTTGGAGAGGCAAAACTCATATAGTTTTATATTGCTTTTCATATTGTTTATTGCCTATCTATTCTGTGCTTTAGTGTTTGTGACCTTAATCCAATCCATCTTTTCTTTTAGGGTTGTTTTTATGTTTAAACTTTATGTTTTAATTGAATACTATACATAAACATTGCATTCATTCATTTGCCCTCTTCAGAAATTGCTTTTTCAGTTCCACCACAAAATACTTTCAATTATATGTAATAGTTTGGAAACAGTACATTTACAATTGCAAAAAAAAAAATGCAAACTTGGAATTGTCTAATGTTCAAAAAAGGCTTGATAAAATATTTGTCTCACTGGAATTTTTTAGTTCAGAAGTGTATTTGTTAATGATATTTTTCATTATGCCCTTTTTCTAATATCATGTATTTTCTGCTCAGGAATATGGTATAACTAAAGCTGAAAAACTGGAGATTGCCAAAGGCTACTGTACTCCTCTAGTTAGAAAAATTCGCTCAGACCTTCAGAGGACACAAGATGATGACACTGTAAATAAACTCCATCCTGTGTAAGAAACTATACTTGTTGTTTAAACCTCTAGGCATCTATTTTTGCATACTTCAAATCTAGGTTACTTTTTGATGTTCCGTTGAAGGATTCAGGAGTGTATCATTGGCACACTGTGGAAATATGGTTACCTAGGGATTCCTATTAATTAATTTCCAGCCAGGGTTCTTTTTTGGCTTCAATTTAGAGAAAACTGAGGTGAATGGGGAATAGGGAATGTGTCTCATCATTCACATGACATCATCAGTGTGTACCCTATTCAGCAGCATTAATGTCTGTGAGCTTCTTTAGGACTATGATCTCTGTCATTGCTGCTAGAGGAACTAAAATGACTTATTTACAGTGAACTTAACTAATATTAAGTCTCTTCTTTGACTACTCTTCAGAGGTCCTAGTTAGTTCCAGTTAGTTTCATATTAGAAGAATATCTACTAAGATATAACTACTCAATTGTGGTTGGAAGAGTGATAGATTTACTTATGGTCTTTTACTTCAAGTAAAGTTAAATTAAATTTTACAAAATAATTTCAATACTTAATAAGTTTTTGATTTTATGATTATGTTTTAACACTGTGTGTTAATAACTTTAGGTATTCCAGGGGTGTTCTGTCTCCTGAGCGTCATGTCCGTACTAGATTATATTTTACCAGTGAAAGTCATGTACATTCTTTACTATCTATTCTTCGTTATGGTGCCTTATGCAATGTAAGTAGAATGTTATTTCAATCTAACAAATATGTTTCCTTGAATTTGTAATCAAATCACTAACTAACTCAGCAATTTTCACTGTAAAATTTTAGTAATTCATCTTTAATTTTTACTATTTGTTATCATTTCTTAAGAGTCTGCTATATACTAAGCACTTGGCTAGATTTTGAGGTTAAAGACATGTTCTCTTTCCTTCAGAGAAGATCCATTTAAGCAAACAATAACATGGAATATTTTAAGTGATGTTATAGACTGGTGGCAGTGGAATAATGAGAAGCTGATGAATTTGAGTCATTTAGGGGTCAGAATTGACAGCACTTATTTGGTTAGACAGTGTGCCTCTTCTCTCCTGTTATGTAATCACATACCAAGACTTAGTGGCTTAAAACAACCACAATCATTTCATTTTTATCACTCACAGTTCAGAGGGTTGACTTAGATCAACTGGGCAGTTTCATTTAGGGTCTCTATTAGGTTGCAATCAGACAGTAGTTGGGACTCAAATCATCTCAAAGGTTCCTCTCACATCTGGTGTTTCATGTCGGCTGTCAGCCAGGACTTCAACTGCACTTATCAGCCAGAATACCTATGTGTAGCCTCTTCATTTGACCTGCTTCCTCAAAATAATGCAGCTAGGTTCCAAGAGTGAGCTTCCTAAGTGAGCAAGGTGCAAGTACATGGCATTTTTATGACCTGACTTCTGAGTCATATAGCATCACTTCTGTTGATTGAAGCAGTCACAGAGATCTATTCAGGTTCAAAGGGAGGGGAAATAACCCACATCACTGTCACATTGTAAGAATAATATGTAGGATTGAATATATGTGGCAGCCATCTTTGGAAAATACAATCAGCCATAATAATGCCCATTGGCCAGAATAGTTCATATTCCCCCCACTTGCACACTCACTTCATTTCTCCCCCAGTGCCATCCCTTCCAGTTTTACACTGTTACAGCATAAATTTGAAGTCCTGGATCTCATCTAAATCAGCCATGTCTAAACTAGCAAAAAGATAAGAATTTTCTTTTGTTTTTCTATGTATATATTAATATACCCACCTGTGTACATCTGTATACAAAGTGATCTTTAAAACAAAATCAATTTGTTTTCTTATGTACTTTTAAAATGGCATTGAGATGTATAATGATGATATGATATGTCTCTTGTTTCCTAGTCTATCTTATTGGGCCTTGGCAATTATTACCAAAGTAATCCTAAGGCTATTCAATGTTTTGTTTCAATCAAAATTTCAAATCTATGTGTTCGTTCTTCTTGTTTTGGTTTCTTCTTTGTCCCATTAAGGAATAATAAAGTGACATTCTTGCATATAAACATGGATTTGTGGAGCTTTAATAAAAGATACAGTGAATGAAAAAAATGACCTTTAATTAGCAAAGCAAGAGCTTGTATATCCAGTAGTAATGATGGGACTGTTTTTGAGGAGAAGAGCTACATCTCTTATGTGACCCTCTTTTTGACCCTCTACATGTAGATAGAAGGTAGAGGGAACCTGAGGACTATAGGAACCAATAGAAAGCCTGTGATTGGAGCATGGTAGTGAGTGATGGATAAAAGGGCAACAGATACGGTTGAAGAGTCAGTGCCTTATAAGGGGATTGGGAAGCCATTGAAAGATTTTAAGCAGGGAAGTGAGTGGCTTTGGCTGCCATGTGGACAATAGGTGAGAGTGGGTATGAGGAAACTAGTTAGAAAACTATTTATTACAGTGGTCTAAGGAAAGATGATATCATTTGGACTAGGATGGTAGCAGTGAAGCTAGAGCTTATTGGGCATATATTGAATTCAGGCTGCATTTCTAAAACAAAAATGAACAATTCCATTCTTTTAAAAATCTATGCTACCAGGTGGGAAAAAATGTATATGTATTTACTAAAGTGAAATTTAAAATCTATACCAAAATGATGTCTTGTTTTCATTATTCCAACTTTTATTAACCTTTTAAGAATCTGGAAGTAATATACTTAAAACCTCGTTCAGTGTATTCCCAATTGTAATTTTAGATTATTACAAATAAACTGGGTAAAAATCTACCTCTCTGTAATAGATTTTTTTTTTAAGGTTTGTTAAGGAAATAAGAATATAAAAAAGATTTCAGGGAATACGTGTAATGGGCCTTAATTTTAAAAAGTGTTTTGAGGCTTCTTATATATTAATTATATTTTACAAGTTACTACTAAATATAATTGAGTATGATCTATTCATTAGAGCAGACCTAGCAAAATCTAACTGTACCACTACATTGGATATTAGATGATGTTCTTAATAATGTAAGAACATCAAAGAACACAGAGTCTAATTGATCTATTTACCTAATGAAAATTTTCATTATTTAATTTAAACTCATCATTTATAGTAATTTACATTTAGTGAAACTCAATAATGCTAAGCTAATTTATGTTTTCCCCTATCAATTTTGAAAAACTACACATGTTTGCATGTGTCACCTCCCAAACACACACGCGCGCACACACACACACACGCACGCACACGCATGCACTCACTTTTTACTAGAGTATTGCTTAGTTTAGGAATATATGTCTAAAATAAAAGGAAATATATGCTGAATTTTTTAAAAAATACATAGTATGTGGTCTTATAATTTATTTTTTAAAACAAGGCACATTCTATATCCAAATCCAAAATATTGTATACTGTTATTGTATACAAAAAGATGCTGGGTGCAAATATTTGTAATGTTTATTACATATATGCAATTAAGGAAATTTATCTGTGTAGTACATATGGTATAAATAGACCCCGTTGACTATTTACTATAGACTTGGTACTTTGAGTAGTTTTACCTTTTTAGGTAGAATATTTTACTTTGAATGCTTATAGTACATACTCTGTAAGCTTCCTTTCAGTTCTGATTCTCTATCATTACATGTATAAAGACCAATGATTCTCTAAATGAAGATGCAGGAATGGTGAAGTAGATGGTAAGATCAATAGAATTTATGTATGCCGCTTCGTGCTGTGATATTTTGAATATCACCATAGATAGGCATGTATCTGATGGTGGGAAAAAAATAGCACTACTCTTATAATATTCTATGGTTATGAAGCTCGATACTATATTAGGTACTTTGGGACTTAAAAGGTTGAAACCTGTCCCTTACTCTCAGAATTTAGTAATGGGTATAGTATTTCAGGAGAGTTTTTATTTTTTACTTTGTATAAGCTGTTTTGTTTTTTTTTTTAAAAAGGAAAAAGTTACTGGAGTTTCTAACAAAGGTAAATATCACTTATCTAAAATGCTTGGGACCAGAAGTGTTTCAGATTTTGTAATATTTGCATTATACTTACAGTGGAGCATCCCTAATCCAAAAATCCGATTAGGTGCTCAGAAAGTTTTGGATTTTGGATTTTCTGATTAGTGATACTCAAACCTGTACTGCAGGTAAGATTACTAGTCAATATTAATAACTTACTTAAGCTTAGGTAACTTATTAAGACTTTTATATGTAGTGGAATTATTTGAAAGATTGTACATATAAGTATTCACCTTATTTGTGTGATATCACTCAGGATTAAACAAGCTACCATAGTGACATTAATTTTCAAGTAATGCAGTATGAGAAAATGCTTGCCCTATATACCTTTTGTTCAGGAATCAAAGGATGAACAGTGGAAACGAGCTATGGATTATTTAAACGTTGTCAATGAACTCAACTACATGACTCAGATTGTTATCATGCTTTATGAGGATCCTAACAAGGTAAACAGAGATCTTGATTTGTGTGGTTCCAGAAATAAATAGCTTGAAGTTTCTCATTTTAAAAATCTTCTGTCATATTTTGTAGGATCTTTCCTCCGAGGAACGCTTTCATGTTGAATTACACTTCAGTCCAGGAGCCAAAGGCTGTGAAGAAGACAAAAATTTACCATCTGGTTATGGATATAGACCAGCTTCCAGAGAGGTAATGAAGATAGAACTTTCAGGGCTTGCCCTCTTTCATTCTAGATTTTTATGGGGTTTCTATAAGAGTTTTTATTATGTACTAAATAATTTTTCTTTCAACTACTAAGTAGCTTACAATTTTTTTAAGTATGATTTGGGTAGACAGCATTTTTATGCATATTATCATACTTCTGAATTTTATCTTTTATTTAGATTGTTTGTATTTTAAGCCCAGTGTTTAGAATGAATAACTATAGTTTTTGTTTTTGTTTTTTTTTGTTGTTGTTGTTGTTTTGCTTGAAGACTATTCCATGTTAAGCACTTGGCAAGAATTGTTGCATTTTAATCCTTAAAGTATTAAGGATTAAATTCTGTCTTTGGAAGATATTATATAAGATCAGTGTTATTTCTTCCTGATGTATTTGTTAAAATTCATTGTTTGGTAGTCATCATATATGGAGTTTTCTTCATGAGAATATTTTAAATTATAGATTCAATTTCTTTAATTGATATAGTACCATTCACTTTTTCTCTGTTTATATCCATTTGGTAAGTCATGCTTTTCTTTTATCTAAATTTCAAATTTAGGGAATACAGTTCATAATATCCTTATATTATCTTTTTATTGTCTATAAGATCTATAATGTCCCTTTTTCCATAATAGTAACTTTGTTTTGTGCTTTTTCTCATTTTTTTCTTGAGTATTGGCAAGGATTTATGATTTCTTAGTCTTTTCAAAGAACTGACAATTTCCCTTGTTGATTATCTCTACTGTACATTTGTCTTTTAATTTCATTAACCTCTCATGTTATGTTTCTATTTCCTTACCTCTGCTTTCCTTGGATTTATTTTGTTGAAATATCTCTAACTTATTTTGGTGGCTACTCAAACCATGTATTTTCCAAGTTTTATTTTTCTAATATTTACATGTGGAGCTATAAATTTCCCTCTAAGCATGATTTCAGCTGCAGCACACAAGTATGTTTTATCATTCAGTTCAAGATACTTTATGATTTCCATGTGATTTTTCTTTGATTCATGGGTTTAGTGATTCTTTAATTTCCAAACATATGGAAATTTTACAGATAAGTGTTTATTATCAGATACTTCTAGCTTAATTTCACTTTTGTCAGAGAATATACTTGGTATGATTTCTTTGCTTTGAAATATATTGGGAACTGCCTTATGGGCCTGCCTATGGTTAATTTTTGATAAATGCCACACATACACTTGAAAAGATGTATTTTCTCTTGTCCTTTATTCAGTACTAGTATTCAGTACAAGTCAGGTGAAGTTTATTAATAGTATTGTTCAAATTTTCTGTATCCTTAAAAGTTTTTTTTGGTCTTCTTGCTCTGTCAATTACTTAAAATGATATGTGTGAAAATATTCCACTGTGATTCGATTGTCTCTCCTTACAGTTTTGAGAATTTTTGATTCACATTTTGAAGCTATGCATACAAATTTGGAATTTTTTTATTTTCCTTATATATTTTTCTCATTATGAAATGTCTATTTCTGCCTAGAAAATGCTTGCCTTACGGTCCACTTTGGTGTTATAGCTACACCAGCTTTGTTTGGTTTAGCTTTTTCTTGATGTCTTGTTTTAAATTATTTTACAGTTTTAACCTTTCTGTATTCTTATATTTATGATGTGTGACTTATAAGCAGCATATATTTAGGTTTTGGGTTTTAATCTATATTTATAATAATCTTGGCCTTTGACTTGGCAAATTTAATCATTCAATGTAATTACTGATGTATTTACATTAATTGTACCACCTTATTATTTGTATTGTATTTTTTCATCTCATGTGTTTCTTTTGCTCTCTTTTTTAATTCTTTTTCCTTCTTGAAGAGGCTTTCAACATTATCTGATTCTTTCATTTTCAGCAGTTTTATTTTGATATGCCTGCTTAGGGTTGATGGTGTTTACTGTACATGTGATTTGATGTCTTTTGTTGTTTTTCGGAACGTTTACAGGCATTATTATCTTTTTAAATAATTACTCTATGCCCATTCTGTCCTCTCTTTCTGAGATTTAAGTTACACATGTATTAGGCTTACTTACCATGTATCTTAAACCCTTTGGCCATGTATTTCTTATACTCTTCTCTGTATTTTTTATCATTTTTTTCTCTCTAAGCTTCAGGCACAATATTTTCTTTGTACGTCTCTTCCAGTTCACTAATTCTCTCTTCAATTATTTTTAATTTGCTGTGAAACGTTACTCATCAAGTTTATAATTTTAGAACACAATAAGTAGGGTTTAGTTACTATCTTTTTCAGCTCTAGAATTCCTATTTGGTTCTTTTTATAATTTCTAGTTCTTTCTTAAGTGAAATTTTTAGTTTCACTTTTAATTATGTGAACATGTTAATTTCAGGTATTATAAAGTTTGTAGCTGATGATGTCATTATCTGGATCACCAGTGGGTCCATCTTGTTTTTTTCTCTTGATTTTTGATATTTTCTTATATTCCAAGCTATTATTGATGGAGTATTGGACAATTGAATATTAAAAACTGCAGAGATAATTTGAAGTTGTGGTTGATGCAGTGTTCTTCCAGTAGGATTTATTTTTGCTTTTGACGGGGAGCTAATCTAGGGGAACTATAAGAGAAATAGTAATTCTAGATCATCTTAATTCAATCAGTGATTATAGTGATTCAAAATGGGTTTTTAATCACTGGAAAAGCTGATCTATTTCTAATTTATCCTTATTCCTAGAATGTGGTCAGGAAGCACTGGTATATATTAGTAAGAAAACCTGTGCTATATACTAGGGTTTTTCCTTCTTAGCTGATGTTGAGCTTCAGTTTGTATGTATATATTTCTAATGATATTTTGATCTGTCTTCCTGGGAGATTAATCCTTTTCTCATTGTGAAGAGTGTCCTCTTATTTCTAATCATGTTTCTTCCCTTTAAGTGTTATTAGCCTTTCACAGGTTTTTCATCTGAACTACACAATATAGAATAGTTTGAGTGACTGTATTCTCAGTTGTCCCAAGAATGATACCTAATACCATTCTAGATGTGTAGGAGAGAAGTTAACTAATGACATCTAGTGGCTGGTAATATATTAGTACTTCTCTTGTAGAATCTGTTATTGATACATTTGGGATTTATTATATCATCTTAAACCATTCTATTGTTTGTTCTCTGTCTGTCCTATCTGTCTTTTAGTCCTTTTTCTCACTTTTTGCTGCCTTTTGTGTTAAGTATTTCCCCCTTCAATAGGATACGTGGTAATTTTACGTTCTTTTACTCTTCTTTGAATGATTGGTTACCCTAGGGCTAATGACATGAATTCCTGACTTGTTAAATTCTAATATAAATTAACCCTTCTACTAACTAGACCATGTAAGCATCTTAAAACATCTTAATGATTTTTTTACTGTCTATTCCACCTATTATTCTTGGCATGTATTTTAAGTATGTATACTTTAGAAAATATGTTTTAAATCCCACAAATCATTATTATTCATTTAGACTTGGGATATTTGACTATTTTAGAATATTGTGTTAAAATAGTGGCCTATTAGAATGTTTGTGCATATTTTCTTAAGGAAATAATTATATGTGTTAGAGCATGTCTTAAATCTACCTACATATTTTCCATTCCCATTGTTTCTTATTCCTTCCTATAATTCTTCTTTCATCTGACATCATTTTCTTTCCTTATTTCTTTAATTTACTGAAACTGACTTTTTTGCATATAGTATGTGTGATGTGTGTGCAGTCCAGTTTTGTTTTGTTCCCTTTATGGATAACTAGTCCCAGAACCATATATTCAACTCTTTATCCTTTCCTTACTGCCTATAGTACTAATTCTGGTATTGTAGACATAAATTTTGGGTTGGTTTCTGAACTGTTAGTATTACTCTGTTGCTCTCTTTGTCTCTTTCCTCCAGCTTTATTTTTCTTCGAGATTACATTGAATATTTCAGGTTTCTTGCATTTTTGTATACCTTTTATGATCATCTTATAATGTTCTGAAAAGAACTTTTTGGGATTTTGATTGGGATTATGTTAATTCTGGAGATCAATTTTGTGAACAATGACACTTTTGCAATATTGGGTTTTCTAGTCTAAGGACTTGATATATTTCTGAATTTATTTAGCTATACTTTATATTTTTTGATTAAAATTATAATTTTTTTAATTAAGTCTTTATAGCTTCTTTACCAGATTATTTCCTAGATTTTTTTATACTTTTTGATGCTATCATAAATGGTTTATTTAAATTACTGTTTCTGTTTGTTACTATCTTATTGAATTTTATTTTTTTATTTTATTTTATTTTATTTTTTTTTTTTTGAGACAGAGTCTATCTCTGTTATCTGGGCCTAGAGTGCAATGGCATGATATCATCATAGCTCACTGCAAGCTCAAACTCCCGGCTCAAGTGATCCTCCTGCCTCAGCCTTCCAAGTAGCTGGGACTACAGGTTCATGCCACTGTGCCTGGCTAATTTTTCTATTTTTGGTAGAGACAGGGTCTTGCTCTTGCTCATGCTGGTCTTGACCTCCTGGACTCAAGTGATCCTCCCGCCATGGCCTCCCAAAATGCTAGGATTACAGGCATGAGCTTCTGCACTTGGCCTTAACTCATTTTTGTATAAAGATTTTGTATAATAACTAGCAAACTTGCTGTATACTGTTATTCTAATAATTCACTCATAGAGTCATGTGGATTTTCTATGTATATGATCATATCACCCATTAATGATGACAGATGTCTAGTAAAATGAATAAATTTAGTGATAGTGGACACTCTTAATGTTTTATTAATAACTGATGATTGTTTCAAGTTTTAGATATCCATTACCTGGTCAAAGTACTTCTTTTTTATTCTCTGTAGCCCTTAGTTTGACGAGGGTTTTTATATACTCAGCTTGGCTTCTTTTAGTTAATATTATAAGATTTATCAATGTAGTTGCATTTAGTTTTAGTTTGTCTATTCTTATTGCTTTAAAATATGTTTTGCTGTATGACTATGGCCCAATTTATCCATTCTGTTACAGATGGAAATTTTTTAATTTGTCTGTATGAGATTCTCCCAATCTGGGACTGTATTTTATTCATCTGTGTCCTAGTACAGTTCCTGGCACATGGTACATAGTAAATATTTAGTGGGTCATCAAATGATTGTTATTTTTTATGCAATCATCACACTTATTGGAAATATTTGGAATAGATTTAAATGTTCTAAAATTTATAAATTTAAATTTTGTTACAGTTCATGCTCATGTTGATGACATTCCTATATAACAAAAGTGACCTCTTTCTTACTGTCATTTATTATTTACTTGTGTATTTGATGAAATTTAACTAAACACTTTGTTTTATTTGGTTTTTAATTGTCATTTTACTGTTTAATTTCTCCATAAAGTGTATGTATTTTATGAAATCAGAGACTGTCGTTTCTCTCACAGTACTCACATAATACTAGGCTGTTATTAGAGTTCAATTAATATTAATTCATTTGAGTAAACAAACTTTTATATGTACTTCAAGTGACTATACCACTGGTGGTTTGAATTTGTTCATCAGAGTAGATGTTTTTAATCTGAATTTTAAAAGTGTGTTGTATTCTTTGCCCACAGAACGAAGGAAGGAGATCTTCTAAAATTGATAATGACGACGAACCACATACTTCTAAAAAAGATGAGGTTGATCGAGCTGTAATATTGTTTAAACCAATGGTATCAGAGCCAATTCATATACACAGGAAGTCTCCACTTCCAAGATCTAGGAAGATAACTACAAATGAAGTAAGGATATATGTCAGAGCATGTTTTCCATAAAGCAAACTAACTATATTTTAATAAAACAGAAAAGAAAATACAGCTTTAATTATGGAACTTGGGAACCTAACAAATTTTTTGTTAATTTTGTCAAATTTTCAAAAATAAATTTCCAAAAATATAGAAGCAGTTAGGAAATAATAAAGCCTTTCTAAGAATTTTATAAGCTGATCTTTTTTTTTGTTTGTTTTGTTTTGTTACCTCAGGTTATTCTTCAGTGAAAAACTTTTTAAAAAGTCTGATCAGGAATAATTTTTAGTTAAAAGTAGAGAGGGATTGCCAGACATGCTTTAGCAATAACTGATTCCAATGACACTGTTGATTAAGAAGTAAAATTCTAAATTGTTACCTTGATTGCAAAGTCTGTATAGGAATTTGAAAATTTGATGATATAATTGAAAAATTTACCTTTGTATCAAGATCTATAAGTAAATAGGTTAGACCAATTCTTACGCTCACTAATAGAATAATATTTAAATAACTACTAAAATAACATTTAAAAGGACAGTTGAGCATGTAGAATGAAGCTTAAGTAAAGCTTTAACATCTGTATACATTTTTATACTTTTTGAATAACTTTTATTTTGGGTCATCTTTATATTCTATATGATGAGTCTTCTAGCACTGATTAAGGTCAGTGCTTATAAATGTTTTTTAAATGCTCTGGTAAAAATATAAAGCAAGAAATTAAGATAGAAAGAACCATCAACTTTTAAGTTAGAAAAAGGTATTTTTGCTTAAATAAACCAAGTCTAAAGAATGAGGTATAATATTATTTAGCAGTTGATGGGTGAAAATATAAACAACAACAACAAAAGGAATTATACTTGTTTCTACAGCCCCAAATTATACAAACATAAGTGTTTTATGATTCTCAAATTTCAAATGTACATGTGTTCGAGTTTGGCAATTTTGTATAGAAAAACGTCTGTCAATAAAGTCGATTTTTATAACTTTATAATGGAAATTATATGCTAGTTAAGATTCTCTTGAATGTGATATTTTAAATTAATTATAAAAGGTGATTAAAAGAAAGAGTGGTTAACAATTACAGAATTTAGGATTATTTGTCCTATTATAGTTTAATTGAAAAATGAGAAATCTGAAGTTATGTTCAGGTATTTTTAACTTCAGAAAGTCAGAAAATAACCTATATTTAATAAATATAACTTAAACTACTATTTGTATGAGGGCAGTGATTTTGATGTGTTATGGAACAAGTAGTCAGTCTGCAGTTAATCTAAGTGTTCAGAATTTCACTATTAAACTCTCTTCTCTGCCTTCCAAAAAGCCTATATAAATAACACTGATACAGAAAAATGTATTGTCTCCATTTTGTAACTCATCTATATTTGTAAAACCTTCAACAAAATCGCTGCCCTTGTTAACTTTTAAAACACAGAACACATTTATAAACCTTTTTCTCATAAATACTTAAACAGTTGATTTCAAGAAATTATTTCTATGCCATGCTAAACTTTTACTTCCATAAGGTAAATTATTCAAGTAAAACCTTGAAGACTTTTTCCAGCGTCCATCACCTCCATGGATATCAGAAGTTTGTACTTCCAAAAGACACACAGAGAAAAAGACTATTCTCTTCATTTTGTGCAAGTAGATTTTACTCTGTCCTCACTGTCTGAAACCTGAACATGCAAACATAAAACAAGAATGTTTGCTGCATGTTTTGCCTACTGAACTCTGTAAATAATCTCTGGAGGGGGTAAACAAATAGATACCTTGAAAGTGTAAACAAATACAATTTGAGTCCATCTTAGGATCTCAGAATTTTTTTTTAAATGTCTGACAGATTTTCTTTTCTAAATTATATACATTGAAATCTCTTTAACCCTTTGCACGATTCTTCAGTGCTTTGGGTTGAAAAGTTCATCCAAAATGGCACTAAATCTCTTTAATATCTAAAATTAAGCAGAATACTTTCATATTTAAAAAATTGCTAAAAAAGAAATTCAACTAATATCTTTCCAGTTTTAAGAGGGAAGGGACAACTATTAAGCAGTATAAATATTTATGTGTTTTAAGGTAATAAGATATTTCTATAATTCTTATCACATGCAATTAGATTTATAAGTCATTCCTATCAAATTCTCAAATATTGAAATATTTGGCTCCCAAATTGCTGTTTAATAGTTTTTAAAAAAATTGATAAGCAAATACGAACAAACTGTATTTTTTTTTCTTTCTGGTCATTTGGCTCTGTTGTATCTAACTTTGCATGCTCTGCTTTTTTTTTTTTTTTTTTTTCTTTGCCCCCTTTCTCACTTTCAGGAAGAGAGCCCCCTGAGTGTGTCTAGCCCAGAGGGTACTGGTACCTGGCTGCATTATACCAGTGGTGTGGGTACTGGGCGTCGAAGACGCAGATCAGGGGAACAAATCACTTCTTCCCCTGTCTCCCCCAAATCATTGGCTTTCACATCCAGTATTTTTGGCTCATGGCAACAGGTTTTTAAACTTTACTTCATTAAACATTTTTCCTCCCTGCATTCAGAGCAACAAACAGCTATCTTTGAGGACATCTAATCCCTTACATTTCACATCAGAGTAAATCCTTCTGTTTTTTAATTTTGAGTTCATTTAAAATACTTATGATATCTGACAATATTGGAGGGAAAGAAACCACTTACATTGCATGTGTTTAGCATTTTTACTGAGAAGGTTTTAATATCCAGGATTTAAAAAATAATTAATAAATTTTCTTCTCCTGGAAATTTAGCTTGTTTATAAAATTGTTTAAAAAGGAAAGAAATCTTTCTTTGACTTAATTGTCCTTTAAAACTTTCAGAAACAAAATTATGTAATTTGATGGTAAGAAAATTTAGTAACTTTTCCCCCACAATTGAAAAATTAGATTCCATTTGGAATTTGCTGAGAATATAAACATTTTTTAAAATATCAGTATTTATGTGGCCCAGTGTTAACAGGATACATCTCATATTGATGGTTCTCTCCCTCATTATTCTATTAATATTATCTGGAAATCTCTAAGGGATACACACAGTATGATTTCCTTTGAGCTGTATAATATTTTAAAGTTCTCTTTAAGATAAGAGGGGGAAAGTGAATATGTGTCCATCAACAGTGTGGATCAAAATAAAATGACTTCAGAAGGACTTTCTGTGATGACATTTGGAAACTTAAAATACTATGGTTTTTATTACAATGGAAGGTCTGCTGTCACACATGACTTTTCTGATAATTTCAGCAATTTCCTTTTGGAAATATAATGCATTTGATTATAGGAAAAGGGATTATGGTATCCATTAAGGCTGTGAATATTTAAAGATTACTCTGATAAAGCCCATGCATGGATCAGTAATTGTGTGGTGACCTCAACAGTCTCTGTCTGTCTTTTCTTTTGTTTGTGGTTGTTTTTTCCCCCTTCAAATACAGGAGCTGTTTAAGAGTGGGCATTTGACTTCTTTTAAGAGTGAAATTATACAATCTATTAATCATTTCTTTTCATCTGTCTTGTTTCATATATGATGTTTCATTCTGAATGCCTGCTTTGCACCACTTCATTGCAAGGACCTCATATGAAATGGCCTCCCTTCAGGAGGGGATCTTGCATGATCTTTCATGTTTATGTGTTTCTACTAATATTTATCATACAGCTTATTAACCTTTGTCTGTCTGGAACAGGCTGCATATGAAGTATGGACATTGAATTGATATTACTGTTTTACTTCATTTATTTTGCTTTCCTTATGCAGGTTGTATCTGAAAATGCTAATTACCTACGAACAGCAAGAACTCTTGTGGAACAGAAGCAGAATCCTACTGTAGGTATGTGGTGTAAAGGAAATTGTATTCTATATATTTCTTACATTCATTATTGTGCTCACATGTAAAACTCTTAAGTGGTGAAAGCATGACCAAATGCTATGCTTTAGTTTTTATTTAATGTATACTAGTTCAGAAATGTTGAGTTGTACAACTCCAAATTAAGTTTCGATAAAATGAATAAGAAATAACATTTAATTTTGTTATGTAACCCTTTTGAATGCCCATATGGTAACCACTTAGTCCACTTGCCAATGCTGGTTTTTAATCTTGCACTCTATAAGTGAATTTATGAAGGAAACTTTATTTTCCCACTTGATAAAGATGAAAAGATTCTATTGTATGCAAAAAAGAACTTTCTGTTTTTCTAATTAAAAAGATTTTAAATATGAGGAGTATTCAAACCCTATATGGTTATATTAATTTTCCTTTTGAGCAACTCTTGAAGAAAACCAAAGCAAAACTAATGCACAGTGTCAGTCGTACTTTTTATTGACCTATAGAGAACATAATTGATTTTTTGCTAATACTAAAAGCAACATTGGAAAAGGCCTTTCTAAACTCATTTGGTTTTAAGCTCATGGTTGACAAACAGTATGAAGCAATGGCATATTATTTTTTGTAAATAGTTGTCTCAATAGATTTAATAAAAGCATAAATATATTTCATAACTGTATACGCACTGTGATCTCTATACTGGGTTTATGAACTGTGTTGATGCCTACATACTTGAAGTATCTTTCTTTAGTTAATGATACCTTTTAATATTCCCACAGTATCTTTATAGAAATTTATATATTATCCTTTCTTATTGATGTATCATAGTATGTTTGATAGGAATTTATTTAATCCTTCCCTAGTGTTGAAAGTTTTGCTTGAATGTAAAGACTTTTGTTACAAATTAAGCATCAATTTATACTGGCTGTTTTATTTGCTCATAATGTGTTTCATTGGGGGTCTTATTAATTAAGATCTTAAGTCATTTGTTAAGTATTAGAAATTTAAAGTGAATGACCAGAAAGGACTTGGTCCTCTCAAAAATAGTTTATTTCATAAGAAAGATTAGTAATTCTTAATTCAGGGGTATCAGGAAAAATTTGTCATTTATAGACATCCATTAAAAATATTGATTTAATATGACCGAATTTGTGCTAGGAGAGGTTTTTTTTAATATGGCCTGCTCTTGCACAGTGATGAACAGAGTCCCTTCTTGTCCTAAATTAATTTTTACAGTAGTGTTTTTAATTCTTAGGATGTATTCATCTAATTATTGTATAGACATATAATTTTTCCTGAAAGATAACACTTTGCCCAGTGTTAAATTATCCCATTTGTACATATGATAAATGGTAGTGATTAGAAGTATTGTATTGAAATTGACATCACCAGGACATTACAAGCATATTGTGAGCCTGTGCAAGGCACTTTCAAAGGCTGCCTTATGTGTGGTAAGAGCCATTTAATTGCATGCTGCATGAATTCCCCATGTGAATGGAAGAACACCCGTTGTGTATGTATTTTCTCTAACTCTCATCAGGGTCTCACTGTGCGGGCCTGTTTAGCACCTCGGTGCTCGGGGGTTCTTCAAGTGCACCTAACCTACAGGATTATGCTCGTACTCATCGTAAAAAGCTGACCTCTTCTGGCTGCATAGATGGTATGTGCACCCATGCACACACAGATTCATACCTACACCCATGCACACAACCATGAGCAGTATTTCTCAAAGGCAAGTCTAAGACCACTGACCAATTCAAAAAGTGGAATCCTAGCATCCTTTGCCTAAATGACTACCAGTGCTCTCTGTTATCTACAACTTAGGATCCATGTTTCTTCTGACAGTTAATTGTACTTAGACTTACAGTACTTGTACAATAAGTAGTTTGTTGAAATGGAAAATTTAGAACTACATCATTATCTTTTAGATAATTGATAGTCCATAAATTTTTCTTTGATCTTTTAAACTTTTGTTCATTGTTAACCCTTTTTTTAGTTATTGATATTGGGTTAATTAAAATAAAGTGAATGAAATGTTTATAAGTAGAGGAAAATATATTGGCGATATATTTATAAAAATATAGGATGAGAATATTTTAGGATCCCCAGCTGAAGGAGTTCTTCTTAATGTCATTAATATACCTTAAGTTTTAATATTCAGAATGCTTTCTTGAGTTTCATGGAAGCTTGTCCCTTTTGTTAAGAAGAGTGCTTTTAGCTCTTTCAGGATCAGTTTTATTTAAAACTTTTCTCAGCCAAGCACAGTAGCTCACGCCTGTAATTCTAGCACTCTGAGAGGCCAAGGCGGACGGATCGTCTGAGCTCAGGAATTCGAGACCAGCCTGAGCAAGAACGAGACCCTGTCTCTACTAAAAAAAATAGAAAGAAATTAGCTGAACAACTAAAAATATATATAGAAGAAATTAGCCGGGCATGGTGGCTCATGCCTGTAGTCCCAGCTACTCAGGAGGCTGAAGCAGTAGAATTGCTTGAGCCCAGGAGTTTGAAGTTGCTGTGAGCTAGGCTGACACCACAGCACTCTAGCCTGGGCAACAGAGTGAGATTCTGTCTCAAAATAAATAAATAAATAAAACTTTTCTCATATACCAACAAATTTACGTTAGTCGGTAAGACATGGATTTACCAGAATTGCCACTTCATCCTGCTTTTCTTTCTTATATGTTTCCTTCAACACTTTGCCTCAGTCATCAAGCTAGTTTATTTCTTTTAACCAGTGTTTGGCTTATTACCTTCTCTCATTGTCCCTTCTGCATGTCACCTTTCTAACCTCCTCATATATTTGTTTTTCTCCCTTTTTTAAGTGTTCTTTTGGTAGCTGTTACGAATTTCAGGTACCTGTTTTTCTCTTTCTCAGACGCCACACGCGGTTCTGCTGTTAAAAGGTTTTCTATCTCATTTGCTCGACACCCAACCAATGGTACGTTTTGCTTTTATTTTAAAAGATACTCCCCTGCTTCACTCCTTTTTTATTTTTCTTTTATTTCAAAATGTGGGGTATACAGTATCATTCATTTCTCCGTCCTTAATGTCAATCGGCATACAATTCCAACTTGTTATTCACCCAAATTATTGATACTGTCTAGCTCCCTTTTCACCTGTAATTCAGACAATAATTTAATATTATTCGTCAAACTTTAAATGGCCACAGTGATGATGAGTTTACTACTAAATTAACACTTGAAAATTTTTTTATGATTTCTCACGTGATCTGTCCACACAATTTTTTAAAATACAATTAATAATCTTTAAATTGTACTTAATTTTTAATAATTTTAATGTTTTTTCTTCCTACTTCTTTTTCTGATCACATGGTTGTTTTATTGAGATACTTAAAAAAACACAGAATCACCCATGTCAAATAGCCAAATGAGGTGTGTCTTTGAAAAGTTCTCGGGAACCAGGTGATGCAGATTTCACTGTGTAACATCATGTATCCCTGGCTCTCTGGCTAAAGCAAAACCCGACTTGGTCTGGAGCACTCTGAAAAATTTGTCCAGCATCCACTTTGTTCTCGTGTGGCAATATGGTTTGCTGTTATCAAGCAGCCAATTCCTTTTGGTACCACTGCTTTTTCTTAAAATTTGGAGGACTCCTGTTAGGAAGAAGATTAAGTTAAAATCTAGAAACCCAATTCAGTTAAATTCAAATTTTGAGGCTCAATAGGAAAGTGTTTTATGACCATTATTTATAAACATAATTGTAGTATTACACCTTCTTACTTAGAGTTTGATCTTGTGGGGCAAAAGGGAATATTTACTGATCATTTTTAAATAATTCAGGTTCACAGGATTTAAAAGAAAATGTATAGGTTTTTGCTTTTATTTAGAATGAAGGTACTTTTATCCTGGACATTTTTTTCTTTTTCTTTTTAACTGCAAATAAGTCTTTCAAAATCTCAAGTCAGTTCTTACAAAAACTTTTATGAAGCTAATAAGAATTCAACATAAGTTTATGGTCATTTTCTCCCATCCGGATCCTTTAACAACGTATCTAAATAACAGTGCACTAATGCTTGAAGGTGGAGTAAGAAGATCTCATCCTCAGCAAGTGAAAATTTAGCCTTAAAGCTTAATGTGCTTTCCCTCCATTGTAGCTGTTTAAGTGAAACTTTTTGAAGAAAAAGATCTTTATTTGATACAGCTGCAGCTTCTAAAGAAACCACATGCCTAAGAACCTCTTAGAAGAAAAACAGAAGTCACAAGAAAAACAGAAGTCACAAAAATTCTAAGAAGAGGCATTACAGGTTTAAGACGATAGTTTTTGTACTGAATGCTTATGTGTTTAAAACCAGTATTTGAAATTTTATCTGGGAGAAATCTGTTTAACTGGAGATTTTTAAAAAATGAAAAATACTTTTGTTAAATTTAACAGAAAATAATTTATATTCCTTTGGTTTAGGCTTTTTAAAAGGTGGATTTGGCACACATGCAACTTAATGCATATAAATTACTTTCCTTTCAATTCTACAAATATTTCTTTTGGGTTTTTAAGATTTCTCTTTTCTTTTTTTATTGCTGTGTTGTCTTTATTTGTCCTTTGAATTGTCGTTTGACTCTTCCTTTCACTTTTTATTTCCCTTAACTTTCATGTTACTTCCATCTTTAACACATATCATGGACTTACCCTTCCCTTCATCTTTAGTTCAAGAAACATGGTGAAACAAGTATCTTCTGACAGTGATTTACCTTATTTTCTGGGCCTCTGTGCAGAACACCTACACCTCTATAGGTGCTGGTCCGTTTCCTCTGTGGAATTTCTAGGCTCCAGTGGTATGTTTTCATAGCTTCTAAACATATCAGCAGGGTGGCTTTTTAAATTGCTGCGCTAACCCTTTCATTGTGCATTACAGGAAAAGTTTACTAAAATTAAGTGGGAAAAAATACAGTCCAGAGGAACTTGATTATATTATATTGTCATTTGCCTGTTATAAAATCTAGCAAGCAAATGAAAGAAAAGACTTTCATTTCATTGTTACAAAAGACTTATAAACAATCTGAGGAAAGAAGAAAAAGGCACATTGTTAAGTTTAGTGTGATGCAAAGAAAGGGTTTGCGCTTATTTGCATGAGTCTTGTACTTTTTAAAAAATGTGACAGCTGTGCAAGCCTAATTTCTTTAGTGCTTAGGTGCTTTAGCTGCTGTTATGATATAGTCTTCTTTTTTGTTTTTGTTTCTGAAGTATGTGTAATGTTGTCATGCTTTGGTTTGCACCTGAAATAAAACATAACAGTTTTGTAAGTCCTTTGGTTATTTCCATAGGAAGATTAGATTCACTTTTAACCAAAGTCTCCCTATTCTGGCTGAAAATTAGGCAGTTCTTTGGTGAATATTTTCTTCAAAATTTAAATGAATCATACATCAGTTGATTTTAAAACACGCACCTATTGAAGAAAAGAGTTTTGCAGTCTGAGTTTAATTAAATTAATTTTTATCTTTTAATTAATGGCACTGGACTTTATCTAAAACTTATTATTTCTTTGGAGGCAAGTTAGTTTGAATTTTTGGAAGAAGAGATATAGAAAGACTTGTTATTTTTAACAATATATAGAAGCAATTTTAAAAGCCATTCAGTTGAATAAAGTTTAGGTAATTTTCTTTAAAGAAAAAGAAAAAAGGGGGGAATAGCCTATATCCTGTTTAAAAAAATAAACTGTGTCTAAGTGCTTTTGTTTCACTGTATTAATACATATCTGCATGGTTGTTTCATATTTTTATATTTCTGTGCCATTGTTAAATATGAATGTATTTGTATTTTGTATTGCTTTTTACTTGGCCTAACTTTACTCAGCCAGTGATTTCCAATAATACAATTATTGTGTTAATTCAGTAAAGGTAGGTGAGATATGTTTTGAAATTTTAATTCTAGCATAAATGAATGAATGTTGTTTGGGGATCATACTAGAGAATATTGTTGGTCTTGACATGCCTAGAAAAGTGTTTCAAATCACTCTTCTCAAGTAATTACATAATTATTTTTCAACAAGAAATTACCTTTAGCATCCTGGCATCAGGGACCCATCATGGCATCAGTTTGTTTACCTATTGAATACACCTGACCTTAAAAATTAAAAACTGGAAAAATGTATTTTTTTCTGTTTTTTCCCCGAGGTTTGTTTTTTAAGTATTCTTAGATTTTACCAATATAGAATGAAATTGTGTGCATGCTGTATTATGTGATTTACATTTAAAAAGAAATCTCTGTCACATCTTGTTCCAACTCCATATTGCATAGCATCTGGTGTCATGACTTCAGATATCTCGTGTGTTTGCATGTGATAGATTGAAAAGACCTAAACTGTCCAGTTCTAAGCAATGGTGTTCCTTCTTTTTAATTACTGATTTTTAGAATATCCAACTTTTCTTTTTTGTTTTTGTTTTTTTCTCTTCTAGGCTTTGAATTGTATTCCATGGTGCCATCTATTTGTCCTCTAGAAACTCTTCATAATGCCCTATCTTTGAAGCAGGTGGATGAATTTCTTGCTTCCATTGCTTCTCCATCAAGTGATGTTCCACGGAAGACGCCTGAAAGTTGTAGGAAAATTTACCTTCATTATTATTTAATTGTTGGGTAATATATATTATCTGAATAGAACAAGAATTACAAAAATATAAACTCAAGCAGTGGTAGTGAATAGAATTTTAGTAGAGAAGGGAGTGTAAAGGGACATTATTAGGAATGGAATTCTTTGGTATAATGCATAATGTGCCACTTTTTTTTGACTCTCCCCCAAAATATTTTTTCTTACAAAAAGGGGGGAAAGATAATACCCAGAAATAGAAGTCAACAAAATATAAAGTCATGGTTCTTTTAAAAAAAACTGTATTTGCTGGAAATCTTACAATATATCATTTCATAACAAATTTTTAAAAAATTACAAAATATCAAGCCACATTAACCCACATATACATACCCCTTCCCTCACCACTTTTGGTAAGTAGTGAGAAAGAGCTCTTAACTAAAGAGGAAATTAGGACAGCAGTTTTTCAAATTGTGTTCCTCAAAAAAATATTCTGAAGAGGTTAATTTGTATGTGTGAAGAAAAGGGGTTCATGGCTAAGTGAGTTTTGGAAACTGTATTATATCTGCCTCCCTTTGGAGAAGTTTGTTAATAGTCACATTAGCATATAAAAGGCTGACGTTGATCTGCAAAGAAAGCTATATATATAACCTGGATTTTTGAAAACTTACTTGAAACATCTTTACGGTAACGCATTAAATATCCTGTGGCACTGTATAGTAAATGCTTGGGGCTTCCTATTAGGTGTAAGAAGTCAGCTGGCAGTTGTCATTTTCAGCTCTGTAAGATTCTGCAGCACGTCAGAATTTCCAGTTTGGAAAGCATTAGTTTTGGGAGAGAGTGCTCAACTTGGAGCTAAGAATCTTGCTATTCTAGTTATGTCTTAGAAAGCAACAAACTTTCTTTGTATACCATTCTCCTTTTTCTGTAAATAAACTTTGCCCAAGAATAAAGTGAGATATTATAGTTCTTGGAATGAATGCCACTTTTATGTCTTATTGTTACTCTCTTCCTTTTCCTTGGTCATCACACAGTGTAATTCTAGAGAGTACTGTTCACATTGTATTCTGTCCAAATGGTGCCCCCTACGTTTCTGCAATGCAGTAACCTTTCACTTGTCTTCCATTTCTGATAGTAGAAGTCAGCTTTCAATCATTAATGGTAATGGAGTGGTATATTGGTATGAATGTTCTAAAATGTTTCACGTTAGGGATGGCTTTGGAAGTAGGCTTTAATTTCAAAATTTGCATATATATGTGTCTGATTGTGAGAATTGATAATATTCCAAATGAAAGAAATTCTCCAAGCTATAAAGTCAAAGTCAAGAAAATGAACATCTCCTTTTATGTTCTCTGTAACTTGAGAGAATGGATAATTCTCCTCCCTCAAAATGCAGTAGAGAACCTGAATAAATTTTATTTTACCTCTTTACCCTTACTTGATGTTTCACTGCTTTCCTGGGACAGGGATCTGAAATCTGAAAATAAAAATTAAAGATTCTAAATGGTAAATAAGAACTTAGGGTAGGTATCAATGCTATTTAGATTTTAGAAGATTGGCAGTGAATGAATAGCAGCAGTAATCTGCTTGTTTTAAAAAGAGAATTTTAGTGGCATATTTACAAAAAGACAATATTTTAAGATTTATTTATGGCACTCTTAATGACAGTTTCATTTTTGTAGTTACTGAATTCAGTTCATGAGAGTGTATTATGGAGATACATTAACGAGGCAAAGGATACTAGATTCTTTTTCCAGTTGTTCTCATTAGCTCTTCTCTATATCATGGACATAAATTGTATCCCAGTCCCTCTAGCCTGAGGGATTCTTAAAATTTCATGCTATTAATTACTAAGGGAACTAGATGAGAAAGTAAATGTACTTAGTGCAATTCATAGAATTGGATAAACCTTAGAGATAATCTAGTTCATTGGTCTTTAAACTGTATTCCCAAGAGCCTTTGGAAATTCCGTGAGGAAGGGGAGGATGTTGAATGGTTAGAGCTTGTGTCTTTCATGGCTGCCTCAACCACAGTATCTGCTTTAATCCATTTTATTTAAGATTTCATTTGAGAACAGTTTACTATTTAAAGAAAAAAACTTAGAAAGACACAGTTGAGAAAATCACTAGTTAATAGTCAAGTAAGACTAAAACCCAGGTCTTCTAAAACCTGTTTTTTTCATTTTTTGAATATTAAATAAGATAGGGTACCAATTATGATGAAGTCTCTGAGTCTTGTATTTTTTAGGTTAGCTACAGAATTAATGTTATAGTGATAATTAATTATTACATTTATATTATTTACAATTAATTCCCTAAATTGTCAAGGAAGTAGCATCATATACATAGAACCATATGGACTTTGTGGTGTTTATAATAATGGAAAAGATATTGTTAATCATTCTCTGTCATTCAAAGTTTTTTCTGCCATCTAGGACAAAATTAATAAATATTGTAGTAATGAGAATATAGCTTATAATGGGACAGTGACAATATCAGATTGGAGAAAAAGGAGTGGGAATAATACTTAGGATAAGTTAGTGATGGAAGTTAACAGAATAGGGTAAAAATATGCAAGCAGGAAGAGCTAAGTAATGGTATAGTGATTTATAGGCACTGTAAGACTTTTTTCATCACATATATTATTTTCATTAGTGACTACTTTGAGCTCTGCCATTGAAATTCATATTCATTTGTTGTAGGTGTCAACCACCAAAGGCACATTTGCCATAACTAGCCATATGTTGATTTTCAGAATCACACTGAATATTGCTGTCAGATCCTCCCCCATAAATTTTAAATCTGAATTTTTGTAATCTCCCCATCTCCCTTTGTTTAGAATCTAGAAGCTCATACCAGTAGTCCTCTTCTCCTCCTACTTTGGCCTGTTCTTCCCCAAAGGACTCCATACTTAAGAATTATTCCTACTTTTTTTTTCATACCTCTCAGACTCTCTACCTTGATTAAAAACAGAAGGAAAAATTCAACTTTAAAATTTCCTCACTCATTAAGATAATCTCAACTTGGTAATATAGGAAGACAATCTGATTTAATTACTTATAACCTAGTTAATTTATACTTAAATATGATAGTACACCATTGTGTTGTAGATAAACCATCCCTAAATCTCTATTTGTTATTTTTGATAGAAAAGCAATTTGGAACTGTGTCTTAAAGATTACTGACTCTTTTACTAGGCCATAAAACTATTCCCTCAGCCCTCTGCCATGCTTATAGACCCTAAGTTTTTATCAGGGCAGGATAAAATTAAGTCTATTGCTCTCTTCTTGGAATTCTGTTAAAATTCTTATTATTTACAATATAAACAGACCATCTATTTCGCTAAGACCATGAGAGAACTGTCTGTACCAGAAAGATGATTTTGCTGAATTTACTCTGTAAACCTTTCCTTGTCTATTTTCTACTTTTATTACATATATTAGGGTCACTAAAATATGTCATGAGAAATTTTCTATAATGTTAAGGGAAAATTGGCAGGAAACTACTAAATTAACGTGTTTATTTTTTTCAACTTCTACAGCTTTACGTTCCAGTCCAGCAATGAGAAGGAAAGTATCTTTAAATACATATACACCTGCAAAAATCCTCCCAACACCACCAGCTACCTTAAAGAGTACTAAAGCAAGCAGCAAACCAGGTTAGGGGTGGGTGGGTGGGTGGGTGGGTGTGTGTGTGTGTGTGTGTGTGTGTGTGTGTGTGTGTGTGTGTATTCTGTACTCCTCTCAAAAGAGGAGTAATAGTTTACTTTTTAAATGTAAAATCTGTTTTTAATTAGAATCATTACACCTCCTAGACCATAATGATCCTAAGGGTTAAAAATATATTAGTAGCCTATTGATATGTATTTATTTTATGTCTCTGTTGTCTGCCCACTTCCCATTTGTTAAAAAAAATATTTTATACTCACGCTTTCCCCCAAACTGTGGATGCTGATCTTTTGATTTTCTATTGAGCCTAAGGCATCATTTTATATGAAGAGTTTTTCTCTTTTCTTACAATATTTAATCTCTTCATTACAGTCTGATGATATCACTATGAAATCTTTTATCGGCATTTTTCTACTTTAACTTCTTGGAACATTTGATTATGTTGTTGATCCTTGCTGAAATACCGCTCTTACCCTGACTTCCAAGCTGTTACTTTAACTTGATATTATTTCCATTTTTCTTGTTTAAAGACCCTCCTCCTTCCTAGTTTCCTGTCTAAGACAGGGACATTCTACTCTGTTCATTTCTTCTTACCCATATCTTTATTTCTCAGAGAATTCCATGTAGCTCCAAGGCTTTGACTATAACCTAGTTGGAGATGTCTTCTTTCTTTTCCTTCTTTTACTGTTCTCAAATATTCTTTTAGTTTAGAGTTTGGGCTTAGGAGTCAGAGAGACCTAGGTTGAAATCTCAGCCCTGCTACTTATTAGCTATATGACCATGGACAAGTTACTTAACCTCTCTAATTCTTAGTATCATAGTCATAAAATCAAGGTAATAGTACCTCCTTTATAAAGTTGTCAGAGATGAGTGTGATAATATATGTAAAGTACTTGGCACACGTAGTAAACACCCACGAAATGGTAGCTGCTGCTGTTGTTATATCTAAACTGTTCTTTTCACTTCTTTCCAAATAAATCCCCTTAGCATTCATGCCATTTTTTTCTATTAAAATCCTCTCCCTCCTACTTCTCAACCTTTAAGACCCAACCCACCTCTTCCATTGATGGTATATATATATATATATATATATATATATAATTATCAATACAAGAACTTCAGTGACACTCTACATTACCAATTTGATCTGTCATACACCATTATAGCTCTATCATATTACCAGGCCATATAAGGGACAATATTTTAAATAGATTTGAATCTTGTACATTTTAAATAATAAGTATATGAAGCTACAACAACTAAATAAGTACCTTAAATGTAAGTTGTGGTACATTCCATATATAATACAAAGCTAACATTTATGTAATTCTTTGTATTATAAAGCATTTTCCTATTAATTCTCATAGTTCTCACCTTAACCGTTAGAGGTCGGTATCATTCTTATGTCCATTACAGATGAAGAAGGTAGCCAAAAGATTATATTAATAATTTGGCTCAGTTCACATAGCTAGTAATTAGTTGACCTAGGATTTGAATCCTCTTTGAATCATAGTACATTGTTCCTTGTATATAGACACATAATAAATGTATTATTTCATATACATTTTTAAATAATAAAGTTTAAATGGTGTTATATTTGAGTTTCAAATATTAAGCCAGCCTTGCACTCCTAGGATGAACCCTACATGGTCATGATGTATTTTTTATATATATATATATTTTTTAATTTTATTTATTTATTTTTTATTGCTGGACTCAATTTGATTTTGAAGGTTTGTGTATATGTGTGTGTGAAGGATATTGAGCTGTAGTTTTCTTTTTTTGTAATGTCCTTTTGAGGTTTTCGTGCAGAAAGTGCTAGCTTCATAAAATGATTGGGAAGTATATCCTCCTGTTGTATTTTCTGAATGAGGTTTTATAAGATTGTTGTTTCTTCCTTAAATATTTAATAGAGTTAATTTCCTGCTTCATTTTTGTGGCAGTTTGGGTAACTTATATTTTTCAACAAATTTGTTCATTGTGTGTAAGTTGTTAACTTTGTTGCTTCTTTATTATCCTTTTAATGAATGTGGTAATAGCCTCTATTATTTATGATACTAGTAATTTGTGTTTTCTTTCTTGATCGTTCTCACTTGGAATTTACCAATTTGTTTGGCCTTTTCAAAGAACCAACTTTTGACTCTTCATTTTCGGTTTTATTTCTTCCTTTTGCTTACTCTAATTTACTTTTATCCTCTCTTCCTAGTTTCTTAGATCATTGATTGTTAGATATTTCTTCTCATTACATAAACATTTAAAGGTATAAGTTTCCTTCTAAGCATTTTAATTGCATCTCATAAAAGTTACATTGTAGTTTTATTATTATTCAGTTAAAAATATTTTATAGTTTACCTTGTGATTTCTTCTTTGATCCATGGAGTGTTAGAAGTGTATTGGTTAAATTCCAAATATTTGGGGGGTGTTTTAGGTCTTTTTTTTTTATCAATTTTGTATTTAATTCCATTGTGATTACAGAACATATACTGTATGATTTCATTCTTTTAAAATGTGGTATTTTATGGCTTAACATTTGGACTATCTTGAATATATCAAGTGTACTTAAAAAAAGAATGTTTATTCTATAGTTCATTGATCCTCATGGATACTGTTTTATCATTATGTGTTAGGTCAAGGTTGTCAATAATATTCATATCTTCTATGTCTTTACTGGTTTTTGGAGGGAGATGGAGTGGGAGTGTGGTCAGGAAAGGGATTTGGTTGTTTTATAGATTGTTTAGAGAACAGTTTCATTCACAACCATGAAGTTGTCTATTTCTCTCATAAATTTGATAAATTTTTGCTTTGTGTGTTTTGGAGCTCTCTTATTAGGTTCACACATATTTGACTGCTGGGCCTTCCTAATTGTACTGACAAGTTTCATGAAACTTCCCTCTGATTTCTATTTATACTTTGTTTTAAAGTATATCTAATGTGAATATAGCTATTACAGCTTTCCTTTGCTTACTATATACTGTATGCATGGTATATTTTTTTCCCATCCATTTACTTTCAATCAATATGTATCTTTAGATTTATTTAAAGTGGGTTTTTTTTTTAGACAGCATATATTTGACTTTTTAAAAAGTCATTCTATCGATACCTGCCTTATAATTACGGTATTTGTAGTTTGTTAACATTTAATGTAATTGTTGATGTGTTTGGATTAGGTCTATTACTTTATTATATTTTCTGTTTATTTCTTCTGATCTTTATCCTTTTATTCTTTCCTACTTTGTTTTATATAAATTCAGTATTTTTTAGAATTTAATTTTTATTTATCTCGGCTTTTTGCTATATCTTTTTGTATTATTCTTTTATTGGTTACTCTAAATATATATTCCTAATTTTTGACAGTCTACTTAAAGTTAATTTTATTTTGTAAATAAAATGTAGAAATCTTGCAACTGTATAGATTTATTTACCTTCCCCTCTTCCCATGCTTTATATACAATTATCCTCATGTGTTACATCCACATATATTACAATCACTGCATACAATATTATGATATTTGCTTTAAACATTCATATGTATTTTAAAGAAATTAAAAGAAGAAATTTTATATCCACATATTTGCCATTTTTGGTGCATTTTATTCCTTCCTTGAAGTCTGTGTTTCCATCTGGTTTCATTTGCCTACAGCCTGAGGCTTTTTAGCATTTCTTATACTGCAGGTCTGTTGGCAACAAATTCTGTTCATTTTATTGTGTCTGAAAAATGTCTTTATTTTGCTTTCATTCTTGCAAGGTAATTTTGCTGGATAGAGAATTCTGGGTAGAAAGCTTTTTCTTTCAGCACTTTAATGATGTTGTTCTGTTGTCTTCTGGTTTGTGATAAGAAGTCTTAGATAATTTGAATTATTGTTCCCATGTATGCAAGGGGTTATTTTTCTCTGCATACTTTCAATATTTTCTCTTTATCTTTGGTTTTCAGAAGTTTGACTATGGCATACTAAGGTTTTTTTTGTTTCTTTTTTTTTTTTTAATGATCTGATTGATGTTTACTTTTATGTATCCTCTCCATCCTGTCGTTGAACCCACCCAGTTTTTATTTGAGATATTTTATTTCAAATATTTATTATTTAGGTTTAGACATTCTACCTGATTCTTTTTTATAGTTTTTTGCATTTATTTTCTATTTTTTTATTCATTATAACCATATTTTCCTTTATCCTAGAGCATATTTGAAATTGCTGCTTTAAAATTCTTATCTGCTAATCTGATTTACCTCAGGATTGGTCTCTGTCAATTTATCCATTCTCAGCAGGAAAGTTGTTTTCCTGTTTTTAGTATATTGAGAAATTTGGGATTTTATCCTAGACATTATGAATGATACATTGTAGAAACTGGATTCTGCTATTTGTTATATTCCTCCAAAGAATATTGTTTTATTTGTTTTTAAAGCAAAGGGTTAACTTTGGCTGCACTAAGATTGCAAAACTGTGTCCCTGGAAATGACTGGCAGCTCAGATTTCAGTTTACTTCTTTTAGCTTTAGCTGGACTGCTGCTTGGAGCTTACTCTGCTCATGCCATAGATTTGATCATGGTTTATACACAGAATTTCAGGTTCATCCTTTCTGGGATTTTCCCACATCACTTTCCAGTAGCTGTAGTTGCCCAATACTTAATCTTCTGGTTCTTCATGCTAGTAAGATTGGGTTTTATGTCAGAATTTTTGCCATTCTACCTGGTGCAGATTGGGGCCTGACATCAGGCTATATGCTGTGAAGAAGAAGTAGAGAGGCTTACCCCTTGTTCTCTTTTTTTTGAGAGTTGATTCTTCTCCAGTAACTGCCTGCTTTTGTTCACAATTTAGTGTCTTTAAGTAGTTGTTCCTCATATTTAGTGCAGAGTGTAAAGTTGCTGTCTTCAGGAAGATTTGTGTGACAGGAGCTTACCCATCCATACTAGAAGTGTAACTACACATAGAATATCTTTCCAAATACAAAAGGATAATTCCCAAATCAAGAATGCTTCTAGTGTTCATAGAAGATATAGGAGGAAATCAATGCTAAAGGGAAAATGATGAGTTCAGTGTTAAGCATGGTAAGTATATGTTTTTGTCAGATATCTATAAAGAGAAGGTCCAGTGGGCAGTTGGATATACATCTCTTGAGCTAAGTGAAAAGGCCCAGGCCAGAAGTATAAATTTAAAAATCATTATTGGCACAATGGATGGTAGTTTAAAATTATGGAAATGAATGAATTTTCTAGGAACAATGTGGAGTGAAATGAGAGATGTGAACATAGGCCATTTGTCATTACTTTTCTGTATCTTTGTTTAATTCTAAAAAGTAAAATGCTAAAAATGTCATATTAAATGTTCATAACATATCATTGACATCACAAGTATAATAAGAATTATCTTGTCCCTCAGCAGTATTATTTGAACTTGGATTGCTTGTGAAAATCTAAGCAATAGTTTGTTGATTTGTTTGTTTGTTTTGTATAGCTGCAAGTGGACCTTCTGGTGCAGTTGGTTCTAATACCTCAACTCGGAAAAAGAACATAACTAGCAAAACAGAAATGCATGAACACAAAAAAAACACTGGGAAAAAGAAATGAAATCTGAGCAGAAGCTGGAACTTCTTATAAAAATAACATGTTCAGTAGAAAAAGACATGAAACAAACTTTGGCTGAGAACTGTCAAAGCAAGTAATTTGTGTTTCTCCTTATGCATCTCTGCATTCATTTAAAAATGTTTTCAAATCTAGGGGATTCATTGTTTATATTCAGGTAAGGAACTTTTGTCATGATCTGGAAATGTTTAAAACAATATTATTACCATTGTATGAGCAGCAAAACTTACAGTGATAAAGGTCAGTTGTTGTTAAGATGTTTACCACGTGCCTGTGGTAAATTAAAGAAACAGAAAAGCCCAGCTGTCCTGTACCAAAGTCACACCAGTAATGCTATGTACTGTGGAGTCTGATGAGGTAGCCTCTGTATACATTTTTATTTTCATGAAATTGCATCTTAGCTGTAGAAATCCTTTAGCTTGGTTTGAAATTTGACAGTTAGGATTATATATTGGAGACTTTTTAAAAAGTATATTTCCAAACAAATTACATTAACCATTTAGATTAGAAAAATTTTCCCAATTGTTACAGTGACATATATGCTGTAACATTTAATAACTGGAATATTAGCACATGGATTATTTTTACATTCTGTTTTGAATTTCTTTTATTGTGTGTTGTTTAAAAATGTTACGTATACAGCTGGGAAAACTACATGTTTATGCACGTAAATTTGTATATTAATTTATAGAAAATATTTTCTTTTTATATTTCCTTACCACAAGAGGTGCTTTGTTCATCAGGAAAATTTTTGCTTCATATATTGGCAAGAAAGGCACCTTTTGAGTTTCTTTTTAATAGATATAGTTGACAAGTTTATAAATGTTACACTTAGTGTCAGAGTCCTTTTTAGATCTAAGGAACTCAGTTCAAAAATGGAAACCATCAATGTTAGAAGAAATTTCAATTCTATTAAGTTAGTAGGTATTATGTGTAGCATCTGTTACCATTTCCACTCTTCAGTTATCAGTTGATCTCACTAAGGAAAGCTAAAAGAGCATTTGAAATAAATGCTCTATAAAATGATTAGATTTTGAAAATAAATTGAGATCATTGTGTTGTGATTTCATCTATGATGTGAAAAAAAATTTATTATACTTGGTGCTTTTTTCCCCTGGATGCACAAGTAATTGTGAACCACTTGAAATAACTTATTACTGTAATCCAAACAGTGCAACTCGCTAAGAATTCCATGCATTGCTAGTTACATAACTTAAATTGCTAAAGCTTTAGCTTAAAGTTTATGTTTAGAAAGGTTATTGCATTCTCACAGTATGAATACAACTATTGTAGTTCTTCAAAAGAGACTCTCTTAACCTTTAATCATCATATATGAATTAACTTTTAGAAAATAAGCATATTACATGTTAGTTGTTTTAAAAGGTACCATATGCTAAAGTCACATGTAATATATACAATTAAATAAGTTCATCTATTTCACATGAATGTAAATGTGTTATATGGAGACATGTCTTATAAGCAGTTGAATGTACCTAAGTTTTCTGTATGTGAAAGTGTGGTTAATGTGCTGCTGATTGTGGAGGTAAGGAAACTACTTTTATTTTTTAAGTGGGACTGAATTAAAATGTTATTTCCAAAATCAGCGCATGACTTAAGTGGTAAATTATTTTCTCTTTTCTTTATCCCTTTTCTGTTAGCTTTCAAAGTAGAAATAATGAGGAAAACTACTTTTATATTAAATAGAACTTATCTTAGGTACAATTTGTTGTTGGCCATACACAAGGCAATATATTGCTTTCCAAATTAGAAAGTACAGTACAGCTCACTTTTTCCTTTATTATCCAAGACTTACTACTTTACTGTAGTCACCAGACTCAGTAGTGTTACTGTGTAGACTAGAAAGTTTATTTGCAAGAATCTTAGAATCATTTTCCAAAACAAAAAGTCTACTATATCAGAACAAGAAATTATAGTTATCACTATTTAGTGGAAATTTGACTGAAACATCTGTTTTTCGCTTGATTCTTTCCCCAGAAGATGGGGGTTTTCTAGTCTTAATACCAGAAAATATTTCTTGTAGCCCAATCCTCCAGCTGAAAGAGGTGAGAAAGCTGGCTTGAGTAACTGCCTAGTCAACCTGATATGTTAATCTTCATAATGTATTATTCAGTCCCTTCACCCTTAAAAACCCTGTATCTAAGCTCACACCTAACTTTGCCCTTAAAATCTAGTGCTGGCAGATTCTCTTGCCCTAATTTTAATGAGCTACATAGTCCATTCTCAACTCCTAGCAAATTTAGGGGGATATTAGAGCAGTCTTGGGTTCAGAAGAAGTATGTGCTGAACACCTTATGTCATATTTCCTCTGAACAGGAAATAGAAATACAAGGGAGACAGTAAAGTGACAGAAATATATGACAGTGTATACACATAGAGCACAAGGGCAGTAGATTGCAATTATGAGAGAAAAGTTAAAGTTCTTCAAGAAATATCTAATTAAAGCTCATCAGCCAAGGGAAAAGTTTCTGTTTTGATCAGGGTCACCCAGATTTTTTTTTCAGGTTCTATTAACTCTGTCTCACCTACATGTCCACTGTTATCTAGTTTCATGCCAGTTTGAACTAAGATTCCACTTTTTATTCTGTGTTCATACTTTGATAAAAAGTTGTCAGTCCTTGTGAGTTTATAAGAGTTTGCTTCACATGTAGCATATGGTGTTTATCAACTGTACATCATTTTATCCTTGTCTTATCTGGATAGTGTAGATTGCCTGTATTATTCTTATTTGGTTAGTCATGGTTCAGATCTCTTCTATTAGAGTGGCCCAGCAGTTTTAGGCCCCCTGTAATTCCCTTTCCCTGTACCAGGAGCTATCACAAACTGCAGAATGCTTCCTATGGGAACAGTTTTTACACTCCTTCTAAAGGAGTCACTTGAGATAGAAGTCCAAGCAGAAACAACTCGCTCTTTGTACAGAATCATGAGTACCAAAATACTACCATGTAAACTTTTCTTTATATGGGTCAATTTTTGTGAAAGATCCAGTTTCTATTTTTAGAGCATAGAGCACTATATAAAATCTACTTATTGTATACTATATAGTTTATGTAAATTATAGCTCCTTCCCTAAATATGTTTTTGAGATTTTTTCTTTTTATAAACTGTTCTTCCCTTGGTCCATGTGCATTGTCATGGGTTGAAAGAAAATTTCTCTTAGGGATTTCTGTCAATTTCTGCTTTTATTATCTGTGGTTTTTACTTTACTCTTTTTCTATATAGTATGTGGCTATATTTCCTAGTTTATATAAATTCATGGCTATTTGATTTTCGTTGTAGGTTTTACTTTTACCATTATAAAAATGCTCGGATGCTTTTTGCCCGGTAGTTTAAATTGTCAGATATTAAGATTATGCCTTGTGCTTATTTTGGCTTGTATTTACCTAATACCCGTCTTTTTATTTTTTGATATTTGTCACTTTGTTTTAGATATTTTAATATAGTGTATATTAAAGTTTTACTTTGTGATTCAATTTTAAGATTCTTTTAATAGATTAGTCTGTTTATACATATTTATATGTATATATCTTTGCTTTTAGAGTTTGCTTTCTGTTTTTATTGGTTTTAAATTTTTGTGTCTTTCTGTAACAATACTTTTTATTGCAAGTGAGAAAACTCCACTTGAAAGTGGCTTAAATAATAAGAAAATTTATTATTAGATATTTCTGCAGGTAGAAAGGTGAGGTTGGCTACAGCCACAGTTCTATCAGCCATAATGTATGTCTTCAAGAACCAGAGTTATCTCCCTGTCTCTGGCATAGCTTAAACTTTATCAAGGTTATTTCCCCTCATGTTTATAAGGTGACCACCAGTGGCAATCAAGACTATGTACGACTTTGCTCATGTCCAGCACAACAGAAATTGAGGGAAATTCTACCCCAATTGTGGAATATTAAGTCATCTACTTCGGCGTAATTGAGCCAACTTACTTGGTCATGTGTTCGCCCCTAGATAAATAACATTCTCCAGGAGAATCTCATGAACTTATGAACTTATTGACCCTGGAGCTGGTAATGGGATCGAGTCCAGAAGCCTCACCACTGTTGACATTTTGGAACAGATAATTCTACATTATGGGAGGCTGTTGTGTGCATTGATTGCAGTGTGTTTAGCAGCATCTCTCTGTGCCTAGCTGTAAGGTGTTGAGATAGTCAAAACAGTGAGCCAAAGTGAAAGTAACAAGTCTTTATTCACTTACTATAATAATGTTAAGAGCAAGAGACTAAAAAGAAAAGTAGTGCCAGCTTATCACTGTTCCATTTTTCCCCCCTGTGAACCACGCACATGGGCACAGGTCATTATATGACATGCCCTGCAGGGAGAGGAAATTGTTTCACTGCTGAGGAGCAGTGAACAAATGACTCCTGTCATCTTATGGACCTCAGGGCTGGGGACAGGGAGAGGGGAAAGGACTAAGGGTAGAAAAAAGTGTGGTGAAGAGTGTCTCAGTCAATTGTCTCACCAATAAGTAGATCTCGGTAGAAGCACCTGAAAAGTATCTCCATCAAGGCCCCCTGATAAGGAGGCCTCAGAATGGAGGTACATGCTCTAGGAATGCACCTAGGTATATGGGCATGGCCTGCCCGGGGTGTCCTGAATCCTGGCTACAACTCTCTCTGGAGACTGCAGCACACTAGCTGCTTTCTAAATCCCCTGTGGGGGAGTCAGCTTTCCCCCATGAAGCCTGTCAAGCAAAGCCTTTGTAATTGCCTATGGTCGAGCCTAAAATATCACATACAGGTTTTTGGCCTGGAACTCAGGTCCTTGTACCAGCCTCAATCCTAAATTCCAGTAGCATCCCTCCCAACCATGGCAGTCAGAAATGTCTCCAGACATTACTAAATGTCCCTTGGAGTTAGAATTGCCACTAGTTAAGAACCATTGCCCTAAAGTATATGACTGTATGGGAAAGAGAGGAATATATGACCAAAATCAGCATTTTCATAGGAAGAAAGAAGGAGGGCATAGATAATGGATAACGAATAAGTAACCAACAAATATAAACACTTTCATTGTATTAATCATGTTTGCTGCTAGTAGTTTTCTCCTTCACTGTGGTTTAGAATTAGTATATTTAATTTTCCCTACTCTTCTCTATCCCTTTATTTTGCTTTTTCTCAATACAACTGATATTATATTATGTAGTTATTTTTATTTTTATTTATATATATTCATGAGGTAAAAATGCAATTTTACTACATTTATATATTGCCTTGTGGTGAAGTTAGAGCCTTCAGTGCATCCATCCATCACTGGAGCAAAGCACTTTGTACCCACTAAGCAACCTCGCATCATCTGCCTCCTTCCCACCCCAACTCCTCTGAGTCTCCATTGTTCATCATCCCATTCTCTGTTTCTACATGTATACATTATTAAGTTCCCACTTACAAGTGAGAACATGCAGTGTTTGAGATGTTTTACTTAAGATAATGGCCTTAAGTTCCATCTATGTTGCTGCAAAAGATATAACTTTATTTTTTTATGGCTGAATAGTATTCCATTGTGCATATATACCACATTTTCTTTCTTTTCTTCCATTGATGAACATTTAGGATGATTCCATATCTTTGCTATTGTGACTAGTGCTTTGATAAACATATGAGTGCAAGTATCCTTTATATATAATCATTTCTTTTCCCTTGGGTAGATACCCAGTAGTGGGATTGCTGGATCATATGGTAGTTCAACTTGTAGATATTTGAAAAATTTCCGTACTAAATTCAGTTCCCACTGACAGTGCATAAGAGTTCCCTTTTCCCTGCATCCTCACCAACATCTGTTATTTTTGGTCTTCTTAATATTAACCATTCTGATTGGTGTAAGGTGATATCTTATTGTGGTTTTAACTTGCATTTTTCTGATTAATGATGTTGAACATTATTTCGTATGTTGGCCATTTGTTGTCTTTTGAAAAATCTCTATTCATGTCCTTAGCCCACTTTTTAATGGGCTTATTTGATTTTTTGTTGTTGTTGTTTGAGTTCCTTATAAATTCTGGATACTAGTCCCCTATCAGATGTATACTTTGCAAATATTTTCTCTCATTCTGTATGTTGCCTGTTCACTCTGGTGATTATTTCTTCTGCTGTGCAGAAGCTTTTAGTTTAATTTTTTATTTTTGTTGCCTGTGCCTTGAGGTCTTAGTCATGAATTCCTTGTCTAGACCAATGTCCAGAAGAGTTTCCTCTGCTAGTATTTTTATAGTTTTGGGTCTTACATTCAAGTCTTTAATCCATCTTGAGTTGATTTTTGTGTATGGTGAGAGATAGGGGTCCAGTTTCATTCTTCTGCATATAGCTATCCAATTTTCCCAGCACCATGTATTGAATTGGGTGTCCTTTCCCCAGTGTATGTCCTTCTCAACTTTGTCAAAAGTAGTAAGTATGAAATGTCCACTTTCCTTAAGTACTAAGTTTGACAGTTGATATCTCTGACATTTCACTTCGACACTTCTTGTTTTATTGTGAAGGTACATCCTCATTCTTTCAAACCTACGGCTTGGCCTGTGATTATCTTTCCAATTGTTTTTAGAGCAATTTTTGTGAAACCATGGATAAGTAAAAAATTCGTGTTACTTTCAAATATGAGTTCCATCGTGGAACCAACGCAGCACAGACAGCTCGAAATATCAATGAAATGTTTGGGAAGAATATGGCTAATGAAGGCATGAATGTCAGTGGTTTGAGAATTTCCATTCTAGTGATTTTAATCTTGAAAATGAGCCACATGGAGGACCAGAGACCAAGGTGGATAATGATTAGCTGCAAGCTGTAGTAGAAGTGAATCCATCTCAGCCTACTCATGAATTAGCAGCAAGGTTTGACATTACTGTTCCAACAGTATTGGACCATTTGAAACAAATTGGCAAGGTAAAGAAACTGAATAGATGGGTTCTGCATGAATTAAACAAGCGTCAGAAGAGAAATCGTCTTGAATCTTGCCTTTCTTTGCTCTTATGACAGACATAAAGGCAAGCCGTTTGTACACTGTATTGTTATGTGTCATGAAAAATAGATTCTTTTTGACAATCACAAGCATTTGGCACAATGGCTGGATAAAGATGAAGTGCCAAAGCACAGTCCAAAACTGAATATTCAATCAATAAAAGCTAATAGTGTCTGGTGGTCCAGTGCTGGTATTATTCACTATAGCTTCATGAAACCTGGTCAATCAATTACAGCAGATGTCTACTGCACCCAGTTGGACGAAATGATGAGGTTGCTTGTGATTAAGCCACTGAGATTGGTCAATAGAGGCAGGCCAATCCTCTTGGAAGACCATTGTTGGAAAAAACAATGCTGCTCAAACTACAGAAGCTGAACTTGGAAACTGTCTGTCATCCACCATATTCATGAAACCTTGCACCAACTGACTACCGCTTCTTCCAGGCTTTGGTCCACTTCTTGCAAGGAAAAATATCGTCAACAAGCTGGGGAAAACACATTTTGCAATTTCATCACCACTTGCTCTCCAGGCTTCTTCACTGCTGGCATAAACCAACTACTGTTAAGATGACAAAACTGTGTCAATAGTTTATGTGTATACTTTGATTAATCATACTACTTCTTGTTTGAGATATAATAAACCACACTTTGATTTGAAATCGGACATTTCATATTTAATGACCTTAAGTTGGCTGTAAGTATGTAGCTTTGTTTCTGGCTTCTCTATTCTGTTCCATTGTGTCTGTTTTTATACCAGGACCATGCTATTTTGGTTACTATAATCTTGTAGTACAATTTTAAGTCAGGCAATATGATGCCTTCAGCTTTTTTTTTTTTTTTGCTTATGGTTGCTATTTGCACTCTTTTTTGGATCCATATTTAGAATTTAGAATTGTTTTTTCTAATCCTGTGAAAAATAACATTGGTATTTTGGTAGGGATTGCATTGAACTTATAGAATGCTTTGGGCAGTGTGGTCATTTTTTTAATATTAATTCTTCCATTCCGTGAGCTTGAGATATTTTTCCATTTGTTTCTGTCATCAACAGTTTCTTTCATTGATGTTTTGTAGTTTTCCTGATAGAGATCTTTCACTTTCTTAAATATATTCCTAGGTATTTTATTTATTTATTTTTTTGTAGCTATTGTAAATAGGTTTGTCTTCTTGATTTGGTTCTTGGCTAGATCATTATTGGCATATAGAAATACTACTCATTTCTGTATGTTGATTTTGCATGCTGGAAGCTTACTGAATTCATTTATCAAATCTAAAGAGTTTCTTAGTGGAGTCTTTAGGTTTTTCTAGAGTTAAGATTATATCATCAGTGAACAGGGATAATTTGACCTCGTCTTTTCCAATTTGGATGGCTTTTATTTTTTCTCTTGCCTAATTGCTCTCTGACTATAACTTCCAGTACTGTGTTGAATAAGAGTGATGATAATGGACATCCTTGTTTTGTTCCAATTCTTAGAGAATGCTTTCAACTTTTCTCTGCTAAATATGTTGTTGGCTATGGATTTGTCATATATGGTGTTTATTATTCAGATGTATGCCTAGTTTGCTGAGAGTTTTTATCATGAGGGGATGCTGAATTTTATCAAATGCTTTTTCTGTGTCTATTATGATGATCATCTTGTTTTTGTCCTTAATTTTGTGTGAGGTATTTAGTATATTTATTAATAATTTTTAAGATGGTATCTGTTGACTCCCTGCTGTAAGCAATATCCAATTAGTATACATCTATTTTTCCTCTAGTGTACCATTTTAGTTATGTTATTTTCTTGGTTCTTCTTGTGTTTAGTGTACCTTTATGCCTATGAACATTTTTATAACTTTATTATATGCTTATTTTAAATGCTATATTTTGAGCCCTTCGTTAATCAAGATGAAGAAATCATTCCACCTTATCTCTTCTTTGCCTTTTTGTTAGTTTATCTGCTCTATACTCCTTACCATATAGCCTTATTTCTGGAAGGGCTTTATTTTTTCTTTTCCATTTCTTTTCTGAGTTCTGTTAGCTTGTGTTGCAATTCCTATGATTGCTTTGCCATGGTGTTTCTGATCACCTATATATCTGTGTGAACTCTTTATTTCATTAAGTTATGTGAGTTATGACAGTATATGTGGTCATATTTTTCATGTGCTCACTGGATTAACTTTTTCTGTTAAGTGGTTTTTATCTACTATTGTTTCTCCTGTTACTTTTCTCCTTTTCTTAGAGTGTTTTTTGCATGAATACCGTGCAGGTTTATTTTCCATTATTGCTTATCTTTAATTAAGGGAAGTTTCTTTCTGGCTCATCTATTTGATATGGATTCATATGGTAGGCAGGGCAGTATTTTGAGCTAACACAATCCTCCCTAGGTCACCATGAAGCTCCCTGTGACAGGACTGTGTGTTTAAGAGAGCTGTTTTAACCTTTTATTCTCTCTAGTCAACAAAGATTGGCAACTGCAGGGCTGCTTATCTTTGGAGTCTCTTTCCTCCCATCTGCTTCATCTACAGACTGTTTCTTATAAATGTGGCATGTCTGTATTTCCTCCTTTGCTTGCCCCTCCTGCTAACTTGTAGTATCAGATACAATATCCAGGAAATCCTCTACTACTGACACTTATGCCATTTCCATTGTTTCAGACAAGGAACTGGCTTTTCCTCTAAGATTATGTGATCTATTCTGGAGTATTTTGGTCTAATGACTTTGAAATCTGGAGCTGTTTGACCTTTAATGCATTTGGCAGTTCTGCCTCATATATTGTGGTTAGTATATTCTAATTTTGTTGAAGATAGGTGAATATGTTTCTGTTCATATTTGTGGATAATTTTTTTATTGAAGTGATTTCTCCTTCATTTTCAAACTAGGCATCATTTTTGTGTGTGTGTGGTTAATATCCTTTGATAAGAAGAAAGAGGATGAGGAGAAAGATCAAAAGTGAGAAGCCCATTCTTCTTCTAGACTTCTCATCTCAGTTATACATTTTAAAGGAAGTTAATACCAGTCCTGCCTATAATAGGGTTGTCAGAATCAAATGAAATATTTGGTAAACTGTAAAGTGAAGAACAGATTTGAAGCATTATTTGTATTATTTTAATAGAGTTGTATATAGTCCAGATGTCAACCAGGCCTCTGTTTTCAATTATATTTCAACATTTTCACAGTCAAGGATACTCTAGATATCTCCCAGTACTCTTTTATGACTGTTCCTGTTGCCAGGGGAACAGCCTGCCTAGTAACAATCTGACAGCACCTCCCCCCCCCAAAATCAAGGTTATTCTAGCATCTTCCCTCTTTTAAAATCTTTAAGATAATCCTGTCCTTCCCAAAGAAGTGTTTAATTAAAAAAAAAAAAAAACAGTATTTCACAAAATAAAATCAACCTGCCCTCCTACCCACCCACCACACACTCATTGTGTATGGTATGAATGATACCATTGTGTGACTCAGGTGAGATAATCGATATACAGATTAGATACCTATTTTAAAGCATTTATAAAGATGTAATTCAATAAGAAAAGTAGGCTATTTCTTTGTCATTTCATTGTGCTTCAGGAGTACCCGATGTATGGAAGGATGATTTTTTAGAGAAAAACCGAATGTGACTTCTGAAAGTATTTTGTTGCTTTTAAAAACCATGATTTTTCTTAAGGTAGGTAGTCAATGCTGAATAGAAAGTTCAGTGATAAAGGCAGGTAGGTGGATGGATGGATGGGCGAGTGGAAGGAAAAATAAGGGGAAAAGAGAAAGCTAAGGAGGGATGAGGCAGAGAATAAAGGAACATAGGCTCCACTATTATTTAAAAAAATATTGCCGACATGAAGAAAGAAATTGTAAACCAACTAATTGAAGCCTGTTTCTTTCATTCCATGTAGAAATGCTAATTTGTCCTATAATGCCTGTGCTCAAAATTCATGACAGAATGAGACCTGGGATAGTCTAAAGTGCTAAAACAACCACAATTTTGTATAACTAATTTTTCATTGGTCATCCAGAAACCTTTTTGATACCTACCTCTCAGTGGGATAGATGGAAAAGCCACAAGGAGGCAGTGAATGAGTGCATACAATAATACTTATATTAGAAGAGAACAGAATCAGCTCCACCTGTGGGAAATACAGTTACTTTTAAAAAGTGAAAATTAGAAGATTCATGACTCAAGGATAGCATGGAGTCATTTCAGAAGTCAAGAAATGGTAAATGTCCAGCTTGGAAGCATGTGACTGAAATCCCACCATGTGCCCATTCCATAGGTTGTACAAGACAATAGAGCACTGAATAGATGTTTCAATTCCGTTTTTGGCAATGAAATTTATGCATGTAAGTATATTTATATTGAACTACTTGGTTATGGTGATTTTCTCTTCACTTTTTGGAAGCCTCTTGGAGAAAGAGCAAAGTAATCTGTTCTAATGGATAGAATAAGGGACTGGCAGAAAGGAGACCTGGGTATTAATCTCAGCTCTACTACTGTGTAACTGGGAGACCCCAAAACGCTCCGTATTTTGCTGGGCCCCAGTTTCCTTATCTGTGCATCCACAGGGTTGGCCTGAGGTCCCATCATCTCAAAATGTGTGGAACTTGCTTTTCTTTCTCTTCTTCCTCAGGATTCTAGAACCTTTCCCATTCCTTCTGCTATTACTAGCTCACTCTTCTTTCATCCTACTCACCAGGTGTTTTTTGAACACTTATTTAGGTAGATTGCATAACTAAAAAATTAGTAGTACTAATTCCCATTATCACTCTCTCTTGCTCCCCAGATGCTCTTTTTGAGGAATTTACTTGGTTAATACAGTTAATGTTATAATATTTGTGATGATTTTATGACAATTTAGTTACATAATAGCTTCTTGTTATCCAGAATTCATTTAGTTCTGGATATTGGTTGATATTGTGAATGTATGCTATTTTTTGTATTATTAGCCTAAATAAAATGAAGTATAGTTACAGAAATGTTTCCACTGTAAGAAAAGCATTATATACAGCCAGTATTCATATTTAGAGATAATGTAAACTATAAACTCTATAAACAGAAACTCTAAACTATAAACTCTAAGAACAGATGGCTGTGAGGGGAAATCTTTGAGTGTATAAGATGTGTTCTACATTCCAACTGCATATGCATTTTACCCTTGTTTGACTGATTGTTTAAACTTATATCTATAAAATGAGCATCTGGGTTCTGACCTATCTCTCATAGTCCGTGATGTTGTGATTCTAAAAATATCTCATTTCTTGCTACCTTCTGCCTTCTATATCCTGAATAATGCTGCAACCACAAATAAATATGTACCTTATTCCATGAGAAAGAATAGACCTGATACTCATTTTATCTTAACAGTTGGTTATAACTCATTTTGACCACAAAAATAAATTATCCCTAGAAAACTAGAGTGACCATAGGGATCAGATGATTTCATATTATTGAGTTAAGCCAGGAAGCTACTAAATATGTGGAAAAGCTGGTTGCCAAGTATGGTGTGGGAATTTGGGAGGAGTTTATCTGCTCAAAAAAACTCACCTACTTGTTAGATCTAGTGTCTGAAATGTTAACATTAGAAATTCTACCAAAAAAATACTGAGAAAGTTCAATGAACTCCTTGGCGAACACATAAGTAACCCTTTTTACAATGCAAATGCCCTTGGAAGTAATACTTTACTAATCTTGCCATTAACTACATAGTTAATCAGATGCTTTTCTCACAGTTACCTGAGGATAGGCATTTCTTCACCAAATGTATCCTGAGTGCCACTTATAAACCAGTTACTGTGCTAAGACCTGATGATACAAATATGAAAAGCTTTCCATTCTTCAGGGAATTTACCTTTTAATGGGGATCTAAGTACTCAAAAGTAGTGATTAAGTCCACGGCAAAATGACTTTGTGTTTCCATTCCAAACACTTAGAAATTTTAGATAAAATATTTATTTTGGATATATATATAATGGTTCAAAAGCAAAAAATTAAAACCAGAAGTTGTCAGAAATACAAAAAGAATCAATAGTTAAGCTTAAAGTCTTTCTGTTCAAGGGAGATGAAAGGTACCTCAACTATTTCAGGGATAGGTTTTTTCTTTGTCAACATGAATTTTAGCTAAGGGAGAGATAAACAGGGGTTTAGATTGCAGACTATATGCATGGCAGGTTGCTGGAACTGGGCTTCATTCATAAAAGGGGGAACAGGAAAGGGTCTGTACTGTCCCTGAAACAGAACTGTAGAGTCTCCTGCCGGCTTGTTATCTTGATAAGCCTCATAGGACCACAAAAGAAAGCAAATGCCAAAACATACCACTGGGACACTTTCAAAATCCAGGCCACACACATGACTTCCAGAATAGAAAACCATACTGAAGAGAATCTCACAATTAAAACAAAAAGTAAGTTGTAAATCCCATGAGAAAACCACAGGAGACAGTTGACATCCTAGGAAACTTCTTACTTGAGGAACTAGATGGTGGTGTTATTGTAGTATATAGGGAACAGACTGAGAGGTTGGGGTTGGAAGAGGTATGTAAAGGCAAAGTTAGGAAAGGCAAACAATGGTGACTTCATAAATGTGCCTACACAGGCCTTGAATAGGAGGCTCTAACTTAAGAGGCTTAAAAAATTTCTTAATATTGGAGTGTTAATTACTGAAGACAGGGATGGTTTTCATTTTAATAGAATCCCAAATAAAGTGTGTATTCTAAAATGTTATTGTAAAAGCCTTGTAAAATAATGTCAAGCTAATATTATAAAGTGAAAAAGGTTTTTTTTAGTTGTCTGTTATGTCATTACCCTAGTAAAACTTTTGATTTTTCATCTGTATCACTAGGCATCTTTACATAGTTTTAATTATTATACCATAAATATACAATTTGTCTTTCCTAGGTTCTTTACTCCATATTAGATGACATTTCCTATGTTACATAGTATTTATAATTTTCATAATTATCACTTTAAACTTTTAGCATTTTAATTTAAATTTTTTTTGTTTTTTTTTTTGGTTTTTTTTTTTTTTTTGAGACAAGACCTCACTTTGTCACCCAGGCTGGTGTACGGTGGCATGATCATAGCTCACTGTAACCTTGAACTCCTAGACTCAAGCAACCCACCCGCCCCGCCTTGGCCTCCCAAAATGCTGGGATTACAGGTGTGAGCCACACACCTGGCCCTAAAATTTTTATTGAAGTCATATACATACATGATATAGAAAGTCATGTTACCAAAATATATCAAAGGAGCTTTGGTTCCCTGCCTCTTTTTGTTCTTGACCTCTGCCTACAATCACCCCAAGTCCCATTTTCTAAAGGTATCTGCTTCTAAGGCTACTATTAGATTTTTCTTCAAATTATTTTCTTCCACATTTCTATATAATAATCTTATTTACCTATGTTTTGATTTATCAATTTTAGATATTCTTATGGTAAGTAAGACATTAACTTTCTAAACTCTACTTTTCCTCTCTTCCCTTCAATATTATTAAATCATTAATCAGTGCTTGCAGTATTAATGGCTATGTATAAATATTGTTATTGTCATGCCAAGTAGTATATTATGATCATTTCTTATACATATTTGTTTCTGCTTGGAATTAATTGTTTCTTTGGTTTTCATTCAGTGTATGTGTTTCAAGGTCTTCAGAATTCTTCAGTGAATGTAGAGCAGAGTTCAATATTATTTTCAACATGATAGATTACCAGTTTGTCCATTTTTTCCTCCCTTAATATCTCCTTCCTGTTGTTTGTCAATAGAATGACTTTCACAAAACTAGAAAAAAACAATGACAGATACTTAAAAATCAATCCAATGGCATGTTATTCCTAAAAGTTATGTGGCCCTACCAGTCAGGAAGAATTTGAAATGAATGAAGGATTCATAGAGTTAATTTCTTTTAAGTTGGACAGGAAGACATACATGTAAAAAGGCCAAAGAAATTCAAAATCCAGTAAGTCATGTAGCCAATTAGATGGAGGTGGCAGACTTTAAGATCTCTATGAGTAGACAGAAAAATTAGGTAATATATATTTAGACTCTGAGGGATACAGGCTACACAGCAACCTCTTCCTTTAGGTCCTAGATTGCTTAACATAGCAACAGTGCTCAGTGCGAGCATCAATCCAGTCCTTCAGGCCAAGGTTTCTGAACATAAAGAAACTGAGCAAGCTGAAAAAGTGGCCACTAAAATGACATACAATGGTAACTTCAAAATTTTGGTGGTAAGGTAACAATTTTTCCTTAGTGGAAAAGAATTATCTTTTAACCTTGGGAAGATTTAGAATTAAGTAGAGGAATACTTAAGGAAATCAAACTAAAGTAACAATTTTTTGCATTAAGGAATCACTACATTTTTGTATTTTTATGTAATTGTATTATTTAAGAAAATTTGGCCAATTGTAGTTAACAGTTCAGCCTTGTGATTCCAATTTTAAGATATGTGATTGATTTAAGTTGAAATCAAATTTATTAGACTTATAAAAGTTACATGAGCACTTAGGAATATTTGTTAGACATTTAAAGCATTTAGAATGCATTTTTGAATGCTTAAGCGGGTATCATGAACTCAGCAAGTAAATGGGACTGAATATTAATCAAAGGATCCTTCAAAAGCAATTAAAATTTACTAAATTTACAAATAGAAGTTATCTTTAAGTTGAACTTGAATGCAAAAGGATTTTGAATTTGTAACTTTACTAAATTAAGCATTTTAAAAACCAAACTGCTCTCTAATCTTTTTGTGTCCCCAAACTACCCTTGAGGGCATTAAAAAAACTTAACAGATTCTGTACCAGTCTAGGCCAGGTGCACTCAGTCTGTTTCCCTTAATTCCTTGTATTAGCTCTCAAGTTTTCTAGATTCTGTGCCCCTACCTTTACCTGAATCACCTGGCCACATGGTCACACTCAGCATCCTTCGAGGAAGGAGGAAAGGTGAGCATATAAAACCACTGTTGTCTTCACAACCTTTACTCAAACCCCATCCCACTCTTGCCCTCCATAGTACCATATGCCCCAGGCAGTTGGGCATTTCTTGAAGCAGCCAGTTTGCTTTTCTTTGATGTCCCTGTCTGCAGTCCTTTGTTTGCAGTTGCCTCTGCTCCTTAAATTCATGATCACAATTGTTGTGTGATTTCTGCTTTGCAGAAATTTGTTGACAACTCTGATGTGATGTTCTTGTCATCTACAATTTCTTTATGGCTTATTGTTTTTTTATTATTCCTTTCTTATTGTTTTGGAGTGGTTTGGGAAGAGGTGTGGATAAATTGCACAAGTTTGACTTTGATTTAATGGGAAATCTCATTGTTTTCACATGTATAACAGTCCATTAGTTGATGTACCATAATTTGTTTAAATGTCCCTGATTGTAGAGCAGTTGAATTCCTTTCTTTTTTTATCTCTATTGCTTGTTTTCTCTGATGAATTATTTCTCTCAGTAAATTATAAGAGGTGGAATTACGGGATGAAAAATTGTAAAGGGATACAATGTGGAGTAGTAGAAAGAGCATTGGGTTTGTGGACAGTACAGTTCAACTCCTTATTCTGTTCATTGCTAGCTGTGTGATAACCCATTGATTTTTTTCATCCACCTGAGTCTCAATACTCAAATTTAGGTTAACAGACAGTATTTATTCTAAAAATTAAAATATTCTGCAAAGTAAATAATATAAAAGCAAATAAATAAAATTTAAAGTAGCTATATATCTGGCTTAAAAATAAAAATGAAAGTAGACACCTTGGTGTCAATATCTTGCTCTATAACTGCCTTAAAAAATTTATAATTCACTATTTACCATTTTCTACCTTTGAAAAGTCTCAAGATTTTGAAAATTTCTGTGTATCAAATCACTTCTAAGTTTTATCAAATAGCACAAACCCGCCAGGCTTTCTAGTTTAAGCATCTGAAGGTTGAGTAGTGCCTTTTGCTCCTAACTAGAGCTTAGCAGTTGGTCTTATTATTATGAATTCTCTCTTTATCAGGCTTTTCTAATCCACATATGAAGTTATTATACCTTTCTGGAATCTTGCCAGCTTTTATTTATGTTTTCACATAGACTAAATTCCTTTTATTGCACAGTTGATTCAGATGTATTAATATTTATTTTTTGTATTAACAGGGGTACAATTGGTTTTGGTTACATTGGATCACTTTTGTTATGCTTTAGTCAGGGTTATAAGTGTGACCATCAGCCAGATAGCGTTCATTGTACCCATTAGGTAGGTTTTCACCTATCCCCTCCTCTGCTTGATTTTCACCCAACCCCTCCCCTCTGCTTGATTTCACTGAGTTTTATTTCTCTCTGTGCACATGTGTGCTCATTGGTTAGTTCCAATTTAATAGAGATTACATGTGCTGTTTGTTTTTCCGTTCTTCAGATACTTCACTTAGTATAATGGTCTCCAATTCCATCCAAATTGTTGCAAAAGGCCTTAATTCATCCTTCTTCATGGCTGAGTAGTATTCCATAGTATACATATGCCACATTTTGTTAATCCACTCATGAATTGATGGGTAGTTGGGTTGATTCCACATCTTTGCCACTGTGAATTGTGCTGCAATAAACATTCGAGTGCAGGTGTCTTTTTCATAAAATGGCTTCTTTTCCTTTGAGTAAATACCCTCTAGTGGGATTGCTGGATCAAATAGTAGGTCTACTTTTAGTTCTTTGAGAAATCTTCCATACTGTTTTCCATAGCGGTTGTACTAATTTGCAGTCCCAACAACAGTGTACAAGCATTCCTTTCTCTCTGCATCCACACCACCGTCTATTATTTTTGGACTTTTTAATAAAAGCCATCTTAACTGGGGTAAGGTAATATCTCATTGTGGTTTTAATTTGCATTTTGCTGATGATTAGTGATGTTAAGCATTTTTTCATATGATTACATTTTTCAGAATTTTATACATTTTACCAGAAATAAAATACACATAAAAAATCCTAAACCTTTTTATTATTCACAGTTTAAAATAGCTGAAGTTCTAGTCAGGTAACTCAACTGCAGGCCTTTCATTTGTATGGAGACATATTCCTTTCAGCTGCATCATAAATTATTTTGCTGAGTTCTACAAAGAGCCCTGGGAGGTTAGCAAAGCATGTATTATTATTCTTACTTGATAGATAAGGAAGTTGGCACCCAGAGAGTTTGCCAGAGGAAACACAGTAAGTCATTGACAAAGCTAGAAAATGAATTCAGGTGCCCCAACTCCTCTGCATTTCTGTTTCACAGAATCATCTCTCAATTATTAGCTCTCTGTCACAGCTTATTACTTTAATTTTCTAACCTTGCTGAGTGGCTGTAGTTCATTTAGTTTTTGTAATTCATGATGTAGACATTGAAAATGTAGTTCCCAGATTACAAGTAGTATTTTAGTTAGTGCACAGAAACTCTAGTAGCTTGACTGGGTTTTAGGAGCCTTCATTCAAAACATTCAGTTCATTTTTGTTCATGATTATTATTATTATTCACCCTACATCTCAACTCTTTGTGGTGTGGTTATGATGAGAGAACTGAAGGAGAATCTGGGTGGCCCATCTGTCTTATCCGTTACCTCTCCTGGTACGTGACCCTGGGCAAATCGCTGACCCACCTTTAACCTCAATTGCCTCATTGGTAACTGAGAATAATGTCTACTTTTCCTGCTTTGCCAGGTTTTTTTTGTTTTTGTCATAAGCAACAATAAGATAATATATGGGAGAATGCTTGGTGAATTGTAAAGCATACCACAAAGGTAAAATACTGTTATTTCCTCAATACCACAGTGTAGGCAAAAGGCTACCACTTAGGCTAATTCAAGGAAGAACATGAAAGGCCATTTATGAAATTTCAGCCTTAGCTGTTAGGATTTATTTGCTCCTGTGATACAAGTTGACCTTTAGGAAAAATTTCCACTATGAAAGCAACTCAACAGGTGGCAGTTTACAGTAAGCTGTGTATCTCTTTCTGAAGTACGAAGGTGGCATCAGTTAGAGCAAGGTGAAATTCCATGGTTTAGGGATGAGAGTAAAGAATGAAAACAGTAGGGTTAAATCCAGGTTCACTATAATTTAGTAGTTTACAAATTGTTTTCAGACTTTCTATCCAGCTGCTGAGTTTTCAAACTTTCTTACCAATGAAAGGCATTTTTTGAAAGACATAATTTAACAAACTGTGTGTGTGTGTGTGTGTACACACATGCAGGCACTAATGCAGATAAGAACTAAATATTTGGAGAAAAAAATCATTCAAAATTGTTTTTGACTTTTTAATCATAAGCGGAGTTAATCATGGAAGATTCATGGAGCTAAGAATACGATCTAGGACTAACAAAGTATTTATCTAAAAAACCTAACTGAAATGTGGTGTAATAGAGATTCTAGTTTTTTTTTTCTGTTCCATTCTGATGAACAGGAGGGGAGCAGACTCTGCCAAATTAATATGTGATGAACTGTATTTATGGTTGTCCAAATGTACCTGGGCTCTCATTGCACTAAAGAAAGATACATTCAACACTTAGCCATTTCTACCCACTCTGCCTGGCTCTTGAAATTTCTTTACAGTTATAGTTCTGAGATAAGGAATTTGGACCAATAAAAGTAGGTGAATGAAAATAAATTTAAAAGAGGGAGAAAAAGGAAAGAGAAGTCAGAAAATCAGCATAGAAAATAGTTACTTTTCTCTCCAATTGCAAGATAATTTATTTTCCATATTTGAAGACCATCTGTATATTATTGGCATGTGTATGACCCTTTAAGAAAATCATTGCGTGATGATGTTGAAAAGTCTCTTAATTATATAGCAGGTTTTTCAAATGATCTTTCTGCAACAGAGTACCCTAGTGCTAAGCTGCGTACCAAGTAGAAAAGTAGACTTAATTTGTTCAATGTTCTTACAAACAATTGTGGTTAATTAAACTGACTTGAGAAATGAATGCCCATAACACACATATTTTTGATAGTGGATTGTACTATATGTCTGAAATAAAAGTTTAGAAATGGTTATATCATGGCATTTATAATGTAACAAGTTCTTTGACTTGGAACTAAAAACCAAAAGCATATACTTCCTTCTGTTCCTTCAAGACCACTTTCTGGCACTAATCTTTGCTAAACTCTCATCTGAAATATTGCTTGTCCACATGTAGTGTTGGTAGCCCCCAGCCCTTTTTGAATAGTTGATAATAAACTATTTTTTAAGAACAGGTCCTCTGGATATTAGTAGCAATTACTAGGGGAAAAAAAGTTCAATGATCTATTAAATCCGGGAATAAACCTAGATTAAACAAAGTTAAAAGGGCTTCATTAGTGCAAGAGTCCTCACAGCCTTTAAAAATGTTAAGTCTGTGATTCTTTTAATGCCATATTTAATGGGCAGTGTTCTCCCCAAACTTATTTGACCATGAAATCCTTTTCTCAAGAAGGCATCTCTTGGGAAAGAAGGTAATTTAGAAATTGACATTAGCATGGACATTAGGAAAGCCTTTAAAATAGGCTGACTCTGGATTGGAATCAAACACCATTCCAGCCTAGACCATGCCACTTACTAGCTATGTGTCTGGACATGTCACAAACATCTTTCTGAGCCTCAATTCCTCAGCTGTAAAATGAGAATAAGAATACTTACGTCAAACCATATTGTGAGGATTAAAAAGAAAACTATAAAAGTGCCCTGTAAATTGCAAGGCATTTTAATTTTTAAAGATATAAGCTATTATGAAAATAATGGGTGCAACATTAAAAGTTGGGCTCACTAAGAACGTTTGCCCTACTCATTGTTTAAAAATGTGCTTTGACATTAGATTAATAATGTGTAGTAATCAGGTTTCCTGATGCAGTATAGGGGAGTTGTTCTATTTCAAACCATTAGAGTAGTCTAGTATTAATTTAGGAGAAATAACTGTAAAGTAATGAGGCAAATGTTTTCTAGTGGCTCATTATTCTACAACGATACCACATCTGAATTCTTGCGTATTGTTGAACTAGAGACGGTAAAAAAAAAAGTAGGTTTTGTTATGGTTGGTGAAATACCAGATTATCATTTTTCTCACTTGGATTAGCAGTAAAATACTAAGAAATGAGGAAGAAAAGTATGTGAGTAAATAATAAAATGATTTTGAGTTTCACCCTCCTAACATTAGCTAGATGGCTAATGGAGCTATTAATAACCCCATAAAATAAAGTTGTAAAACAATGTCTTAGTTCATTTTATGCTACTATAAGAGAATACCCAAGACTAGGTAATTTATAAAGAACAGAAATTTATTCTCTCACACTTCTAGAGGCTGCGAAGTTCAAGATCAAGGCACCAGCAGATTAAGGCTTGGTCTCTCTGCTTCCAAGATGGTGCCCTGAATGTTGTATCCTCTGGAAGTGAGGAATATTGTGTCATCACATGGCAGAAGAGCAGGAGAAAGAGAACCTACTCCCAAAAGCCATTTTTATAGTTGCGTTAATGGGTTCATGAGGGTGGAGCTCCCATGATCTAGACACTTCCTATTAGGCCCCACCTCCAACATCGTTTCCCTGGGGATTAAGTTTCCAACACATGAGTTTTGGAGGGGACAGAAACATTCAAACCATAGCAAAGAGTAAGAAAACAGATGTCCTGAAACATCTAGCATTACTGAAATAGAGTGAGTTTGTTGATGATAGTCCCTTAAAATGAAATATAATTGTTAAGGGCAGAATTGTGTCCACCCAAAATTCATATGTTGAAGTCCTAACCCCTGGTACCTCAGAATGTGATTGTATATAGAGATAGGGCCTTTAAAGAGATAAAATGAGGTCATATGGGTGGGCTCTCATCCATATGACAGATATCCTTATTTAAGAAGAGGAGATCTGAACACAGACCATGCCCAAACTGAGGGATGACCTATAAGGGCACAGTGAGAAGATGGCCATCTGCAAGGCAAGGAGAGAGGCCTTAGAAGAAATCAAATCCACTAGCATCTTGTTCTTGGACTTCTAGCCTCCAGAACTGGGAAAAAATTAATTCTTGTCATTCAAGCCACCCTGTTTTGTATTTTGTTATGGCAGCTCTAGGTAACTAATATAATAATTAAATATTCTGTACTTTAAAGTTTGCCTTCCCTGAAAGTATATCCTGTAATTCTGTGTTCCCCAACCCCCACGCCACAGACTGGTACCAGTCAGCACATCACCACCTGAGCTCTGCGCCCGCTCACCCCACCCCTAAGCTCCATCTGTGGAAAATTGTCTTCCATGAAAACAGTCCCTGGTGCCAAAAAGATTGGGAACCACTGCTATACTTAGAGCATAAATAAGGATTAAGGACAAAGGAAAATAGTTATGAATAACTTCTATCTACTTGTACTTGATTCGTGTTTTAGGCAAATCTACCCTCTTGCGTACAATTTTCATCTAATAAAAGTGTATTTGGCTTACTCAGAAGTGGGTTCCTGAATCTGAAAGTCTTAAATGCTCCTACCTTAGAGAAACAGATTATATAATAATAGTTAAAAGTAAGGTTTGGAGCTAGATAGTCTGGGATCAAGTCCCGGTCTTGCCACTGTATAATTCATCTATAAAATGAATTATACAAATAGTACCTATTTTGTAAGGCTGTTATGAGGATTAAATGAGTTAATGGATGTAAATGTTAGAAAACCATGATTATAACCTTAAAGGCCTGTAATATAGGGGTATTGAACTTGCAATTCATATATCTAACACTAGATGGCACTGTGGCCACCCAAAGTTAGGTAGCCATATAGTCAGTCAGGTTGATGAGCCAGCGTGACTGTCTGAAATACAGCGTAACCAAATTCCAGAAGATTTCTATGAAAATAAGGTGAATTTGAAACCTCTATGCAAGTAATTTTATACCAGGTCGCATGAACATACACATAATAAAAACTTAAAACACACTTGAGTACATTAGTTGCTTTCTCTCACTATTCAAATCCCATCTCCATGATTTATTGGCTGAATAACCTTGGACAAGTTACTTACCTTTTATAAGCTTCAGCATTCTTATCTGTAAAATGCTACATGCATATCTTAACAAAATAAAATTTTGTTGAGCTCCTACTATATGTCAGGCATTTGTTCAAGGAGCTGGGGACATAGCATTTTAAAAATGGACAAATCCTTGCATTCATGAACTACTTCTATCATTTAAAATCAGATGCAGCTTGTGTACCAGTATGTTAAAGTGAGATTCTCTACCTCTGTTTTCACTGAATCCCCAAAGGCCTGGAACAAAGTATCTCTACCTTTTGTAGCTAGGTATTAGATAGACTGTCAATGCAGAACCTGCAAACAGGGTGGTCAAAACTGCAAACCTTAGCACACTACATGCTGCAAGCATTTAAGAGCATATGGATAAGTGGAAAGAAAGGATTGTTTTTAAAGATAATTTATTTAGAGAAAGTTGTTGGAGGACTGCGTCTCCACCGTAGTGAAGGGTGGATAATATTCCTTCTCACCTAAATGAGAAAGGGCTCTTCAAGAGAGTCATTGGGAGGGCTTGACATGAGTCTCCTGGCATTGAAGTACATAAAGACTGTGAGAGCCTGCAGCTGCTTAGAGCTGAGGTGGCAGAGCTCGGAGAAGAGCGCTGCACTGGAAGTAAGGGACACTTCTGCTGACTGGCAAAAAGTCGCAAGTGTTTCTCATGGACCATATGTGGACTCTGAGGATATTAAGAATCTTACATAGAGAGACAGTGTGATACCCACAAAGGATGGCCGTCAGATGGAAGAAGGCATGCAGGAGGAACAGTGATGTCCATTGGGGCGAGGCTTGCTAGCCTCACAGTCTGAGGACCACAGCAGCAAGGTCTTTGAGTCACTGCACTAGAGAAAGAATCAGCCCAGAGGATCCATCACTCAGGGTAGCCCCAGAGGTTTTATCAGTGCCAGACAAGTAGACTTTCATGTTCCTTACTTCACCTTTCACCCTACGCCGACTCCAACTCTGAAGTGAGGGCACAAGGAGGCCAAGAAGGGCAAGGAGGAAGAAAACTGCCCCACCCGGCCCTCCTTCCCATCTGCAGATGTCCAGTCCAAGCAGGCCCAGGAGGGGGCAAGAAGGAACACTTAACTCTGAAGAGAGTTTGGAACATTGTTACACTGCACTGCACTGAACATTTTAATTATTAAAATAAGAATATTCTTGTGCCTAGAGAGGATTAGGGTATCCATACTATTAAGGTTATAAATATTATTACGGGGTCTGCCTAAGATCTTATCCAGAAACAGGAAAATCCTTAGTCCTCCAAGTAGAGTGAAAGTAGAGTTAACATATATAAAGTGCTTAACGTTTAACATAGTAAATATTTTCTGTTTTCATCATTGTTCTTATTAGCCCTTATAACTTACACGACTATGAGTTATGAGTCATACAGCTCTTATACCAAGGACTGAATGAAGATGACCAAGGACGCCAAAATAGTGTACTGAAAAGAGTAGACCAAGCTAAACTCATAGCACTCTAGTTCCTTCACATCCATCCACACCAGTGGCTGGCAGAGCCCTCTAGGCCACAAAGGGTGGGAAGAGTCTTTTGCCTGGATGTCTAATTCAGATTTTCTGATCCTCACAATCCTGTGAGCAGGAGAATCTGTTGGGTAAGGTTGTATTGTCTTGATTAAGGAAACAAAGTCAGTGGTGCTGATCCAGTATAGTTTCTGAGTATATGCATGAATCCCCGTGAAAGGATGAAGGGGATTGGGTGAATTCTGGGATTATGGTGGTGAACAGTATTGGCCATCAAAGCAAAAGTGCAATTTGAATGATTCCTTCAGAAACATTTCTTTTCCATAAGACATTGGTCAGTTTTCACTGTAGAGTGTCACTCCTTTCAGTAAAGGCAGCATTTTTCAAAGTGATGTTCTGCCAATTCTCCCAGGCGTTAATAGTAATATAGAGAGAAAGCAAAAGGTTCCAGTAGTCAAATAAGCTTGGGAAATGCTACATACTCTGTCCTCTCCCCTTGGAATATATACATTAGCATATTATAAAGTCTTTGAAATTGCAAAGGTTAATTTTGCTAAACCCAGTACATTTACTGACTTTGTAGGTGGTCAGAACATATTTTCTTTCAGCATACTTATTAACATTTCTCTAACCAGTGTTCTGTGTAACACCACTCTGGAAAAGACAGGATAAAAGCCTTGTCTCCAGAAAGGCCCTGTTCAAAGGAGCAACAGTAAATAAGTTAGCACAGAGATTATCTCCAGCCATGATCTTCTAAAGAGAGCAAGGCTGCAAACAGCATGAATGGAGAGAGGGAGCTTCTGAGGAGGTGATGAAGGATCAATAGAGGACTGAAAATCACTGTAGCTGGAAGATTGGGAGGCCAAAGGGAGTGGAGGCCCAATGGCGAAATGCAGTATTTCACAATTCTGTGTTAGACAAGATTCAGAAATAAGTCTCATGTTCCTATAAGGGGCAAAAGATTGAAGGAAGATGGAAGTGCCTTAATCTATAATTTAGTAATAGTGAATGTCATTTATTTAATGAAGACTTCTATACTACTCACTATGTGGCAGGCACTGTTCAGAGTATGTTGTAAGTATTCATTAAATTCTCAGAATAACCCTATAAGGTAGGGTTATTATCCCCATTTCACAAATGAGAAAACTAAGGCAAAAAGATGTTTACTAACTTACTCATGGGCCAGGACTCATGTCCAGGTCATCTGACTCCAGCGTCTACATTCTATCCTGCTCTATCTTTACTCTTTGCTGCCTTTGTGAATCCATGAAGTAGAAGACAATACGCTACTGGGGGTGATTCCATGTCATCGGATAGTTCAAACTTCAATTACAAATAAAAAATTCTCCCTTTTCTAGGTCCTCTGAAATGGGGAAAATTCTCCACCTTAATCAAAACTGACTGACATTAATGTTTACTACTATAACTTCTTGATATGACCTTTTATATACCCAAGATGAAACTAAATTGATGTGGGAAATAGCGTTCCAGGTAAAACAACTTAAGTGATAAAACGTACTACCTCAGCAATGTTGCCTGAGGGGCAGACTTACATTTTTCATGAAAAATGTTACAGAGAAGGTCTTGATGTCATTTCATGCACAATTTAATCAGATTTAGCTCCAGATATATAGAGAGATTGAAAAGCCTCCATTCCTCCTTTTTTAAATGTAATTAATTTTGGTATAAAAATAATTTATGCATACTACAGGTAATTTTGAAAAACACAAAGTTATAATTAAGGAAGTAAAAATTATGTGTAATCCCACCAGCCAAAGAGAACTACATTCATATATTTACTTACGTTCTTTTCTTCTATGTTAAATATATGTGTGTGTACTTAACATAATTGAGATCATTCTGAATACATTTTACATCTTACACATTTTACTTAACATTGTATTACGAACATTGTCTAAAAATCCCATGTCCCTAAAATCTTTGTACAACTATAATGCTTGTTTTAATGTCTGTCATCTTGTTTTGGGTTTTTGTTGTATATTTTGGTGCCATTTCCTTTGTTCTCTGTCATTCAATATAAAGAATATGCTTCTTGTGCTTTTATCTTCTACAGTGATTTGTATGGTTTTCACTTCCTGTTTGAATTTACACTTGAACAAAGAGGTTTCTAATTATGTAAGTCAAGATCGAAACTGACTTTTTTGACTCAGTCCAGTTTAACAGATGAGAAGTTTTTATGTTTATATTTCTTCATACTTGTCCTTCTTCACTTCTTGATCTTTGTTAACATCATCTGGCTTTTAAACTATTATTAAATTATATGTATATGTATATCTTATTCTAAAGGCGATATAGCATTTATAATAATTCTTGTGACCATATTTATACAGAAATAATTTCAAACTTAAAAAATAGTGCAAAAATAAGAATAGTGTAATAAACACTCTTAATAATCTTTACTCAGATTTGCCTACTCTTAACATTTTATCCCATTTGAGTGTTCTCTCTCTCTCTCTCTCTCTGTATATATATATCCATATACATATACGGATATATATTTCCCCCAAGCCATTTGAAGATAATAAGAATCACCAATGGATGATGTATGCAGGAGGAAGTGTTAATGAGGAGTATGGTATTTGCATTGTCTTAAAGTGCTTCTCCACAAATTGCTTATTAATTACAAGAGGGATTAATAAAAAGCAGTAATTCTAGAATGGGGAAATTGGGCAATACTTTGACCTAATGATCAAAATTACCATAATCAGTAAGGATATTATTGATTATCACAATATCCAGATGTGATACCATGAGGAAGACAAGATATCACCTGGTCAAGAGTATATCGTATCAGTCTAACTATACGGAGGTGAAAGGCCCAAACGCCAGACAAACAGAAAAATCGATAGAACAAAATGACAAAAAATCAGTAAGGACATAGAAGACTTGAAAAACACTATCAACTAACTTGACCTGAGCAATTTTATAGAACACTGCACCCAACAAGAACAGAATGCACATTTTTTATAATTTTCACAAGTAACATTTACCAAGGTAGACTATATTGTGGGCCATAAAACTAGTCTCAGTGAATTTTAAAGTAATTCAAATTATATAAAGTATGTTCTCTGACCACAATGGAATTAAATTGGAAATCAGTAACAGATCTCTGGAAATTTTTTCAAATATTTGCAAACTAAAATAACACACTTCTAAAAACCCACAGGTTAAAGAAAAAGAGAAATTAGAAAGTATTTTGAACTGAATGTATATGAAAATACAACATATCCAAATCTGTGGGATGTGGCTAAAACCATGCTTAGAGGAAAACGGTCAGTATTAGAGAGGAACAGTAGTCTCAAAACAATAACCTCAACTTCTACTTTAAGTAACTAGGAAAAGAAGAACAAGTTAAACCTAAAATAGGCAAAGAAAAGGAAATAAAGATGAGAGCTGAGGTGGGTGCGGTGGCTCACGCCTGTAATCCTAGCACTCTGGGAGGCCAAGGTGAGAGGATCGCTTGAGTTCAGGAGTTCAAGACCAGCCTGAGCAAGAGCAAGACCCCGTCTCTAGAAAACTTAGCCAGGTGTCATGGCATGCACCTGTAGTCCCAGCTACTTGGGAGGCTGAGACAGGAGGATTGCTTGAGCCCAGGAGTTTGAGGTTGCTGTGAGCTAGGCTGATGCCATGGCGCTCTACTCAGGGCAACAGAGTGAGACTCTGTCTTAAAAAAAAATTTAAAAAAATCAGAGCTGAGGCCTTTTTGTTACAAGAAGAGGCCCACTCGCCGTTCTATGTCGAACGTATCTTACTCTCTCTGTAAACCTATATCTTGCTCTTGCTCTGTAAGTGTATCCTGTCCTTCCTCAATAAACTTCATTTCATCCTTGGGGGAAAAAAAGATTAGAGCTAAAATCAATGAAATAGAAAAAGAAAAACAATTGAGAAAATCAAGGAAACCAAAATCTGGTTCTTTGAGAAATTCAATAAAATTGATAAACCCGTTAGGCATACTAACCAGGCAAAAACAATGAAGATACAAATTACCAATATTTAAACAGAGGTACATACTTAGATATTCTACAAATATTAAAAGAATAATAATAATTATTATGAACAACTTAATGCCAATAAATTTGACAACTTAGAAGAAATGAACAATTCCTTGAAAGACACAGACCACCAAAGCTTACTCATGAAGAAATAGATGACCTGAATAGTACTGTATCTATTAAAGAAATTGAATTTCTAGTTTTAAATATTCTTACAGAGAAAACTTCAGGCTCAGGTGACTTCACTGGTAAATTTTAACAAAGACTTAAGAAAGAAAGAATACCAATTCTAACAAGCTTGTGCGGAAAACCAAAGAGGAGGGCATACTTTCTAACTCATTTTACCAGGCTAGAACCACTGTGATACAACAACAAAAAGTCAGAAATCAACATCTTTCATGAACATAAGTAGAAAAATTTTCAACAAAATTTTAAAAATCAAAGCTAACAACATGTGAAAGGGACAATATATCATGACCAAATGGAGTTTATCTCAGTATGTAAGATTGATTTAATATTTGAAAATCAAACAGTGTAAATCACCATATTCATGGACTAAAGGAGAAAAACCATGATCATCTGAATTCATGGAATTCAATACCTGATAATGGTAAAACTTCTCAAAAACTTAGATTAGAAAAGAACTTCCACAATCTGATAAAGAGCACCAAAACCCTGTAGTTAATATCGTATTTATTGGTAAAAGACTAAACATTTTTTCCCTAAAATTAGGAACAAAGCAAAGATGTCCATTTTCATCATTTCTATTCAGCACTATATTGGAGATTCTAGCTAGTGCAGTTAGGCAATAAAAAGAAATAAAAAGCATCCATATTCGAAAGGACAAGTAAAATTCTTTATTTGCAGGCAAAATGATTTTTTATGTAGAAAATTATAAGTAATCAATAAAAAATTTTATAGACTTCAAAGTGAGTTTGGTAAGGTGTCAGAATATCAGGTCAACATATAAGAAAAAAGTTGTATTTATATAAATTATCAACAAATAGAAATTTTAATTAAAAAATACAATTCATACATCAAAGAACATGAATTACTTAGGAATAAATTAGATAAATCAGAGACAGAAGATGCTCATGACGTGGTTTAACATCACTGAGAGAAATTTAAAAAGATCTAAGTAAATGGGGAGATACTGCAAACTATGCTCATGGTCTAGAAAACTTCAGCATTAAGATGTTAATTCTGCTCAAAATGTTTTATAGTTTGAATGCAATCCCAAGCAAAATTAGAGGAGGTTATTTTGTGCACATAAAATGATTCTGAGATTTAAATTAGACTTCCTCAAAATTAAGAATTTTTGCTTTTCTAAAGACATTGTTAAGAGCATGAAAAGACAAGCTATGATCTGAGGGGGCAATTATACATCATATATCTGGTAAAGGACTTGTATCTGGAATATATTTTTTTAAAAACCTCCCAAATGCAATAATGAGAACACAAACCAATTAAAACTGAGCAAAAGATTTCAACATATACTTCAACAAAGAGATATATTGATGGCAAATAAGCATTTAAAAGCATAACATCAGTCATTAGGAAAATGTAAATTAAAACCAAAATAATATACCACTATCCTTGTTAGAATGACTAAAATTAAAGGTACTGATGATACTAAGTGTTGGCAAGGAAGAAGAAAAACTGAAATCTTCATACACTGCTGGTGGGAATGTAAAATGATACAACTACTTTGGAGAGGAGTTTGATAGCTTCTTTAAAAAGTACACATATGCCTATCATTTGGCCTAGTCATTCCACTCCTACATATCACCTAAGATAAACGAAAGCATCTGAGCACAAATACTTGTTCATAGCGGCTTTGTAACAATTGAGTGGATAAAAAATTTTGATATGTACGTGTCATAGAATACTATTCAGCATCAAAATAGAACAAACGATAGCCATGTGCAGCAACATGAATGGGTTTCCATATAATTATGAGTGTAAGGAGTCAGGCAAAAAAGAATGCATACTATATCATTTCATTTATGTAACATTTTAGAACATGAAAACAAATCTAATGACAGCAGATCACTGAGAGTGTGGATGGAGGGAGAGTAGGGGCTGTTGACAGTTCAGAGACGTGTGGGGAAGTGTGAGAAAAGGATTGCAAAGAGGCAAGAGTCAACTTTGGGAACCGATGATATCTTCATTATGTTGATGGTTGTGATGGCTTCAGGAGTGTGTACATATATTAACACTTATGAAGTTGTATTAAATAAGTACAGGTCATTATATTTTAGTTATACCTCAATAAATCTGTAAATATAGCTCATACTTAAAGAGTATATTTTTATGTCAGGCATCGTTTTTAATTTTTTACATAATATATAAAACATATAAAAGCATTTAGCACTATGATTAGGCACTCAATAAATGTTACTTGAAAATCTAGTTTGTATAAAACTTTTTTCTGTAAAAATGTTTGGCGTAAAGATTTTATCTCTGATTACATATAAATCTCAATTTCCCTTTAATACATGTTTGAACTAAACAAAAAAATACGAGGAAAAAAAAGATTTTTCTCATCCATAGAATCCAGTGACAAAAACAGCAGCCACAATCTCCTTTTTCTCTCTATATATATATGGAGAGAGAGAGTGTATGTATATACACACACATCCATACAGACATATTACAGAGAATTTATATCCATCTAAGTAAATTAGATCAATTTTTAAGAGTCTGTTCATTGGTACCTAGCAAATAGAGATTTCAAAGTTAATTCATTAACCGGATGCCTGAAACACAGTTGGTGTGCAACAAATATTTTTTAAATGAATCCATGAACAATTTTCTTTCTCAAATTATTTACATATCCCTGTAAGAGGCTTTTAATGAAAATAACTTTCCAGCATGTTAAAAATAAGTTTGTTTTGGTCCTGTAGCCCCGAAAGTTGCTACTATTTATGAAGAGTACCACTCTTTGTAGTTTTTCATTGAAGATGCTAAATAAAATGAACTCTGTTTCCTAAATTATTTTGGCATTGAAGTTAGCATTATTTGTGTAACACTAATTAGAGACAACTGAAAATGAAGTTAGTCATTTCTGTGGTTTGGATATGGTTTATTTTTCCCCCCCAAATCTCACATTGAAATTTGATCCCCACCACTGGAGGTGGGGCCTAATAGGAGGTGTTGGGGTGGATCCCTCATGAGTGGCATAGTGCCTTTCTGGAATTAGTGAGTTCTCACCTCTCCTAAACTGGATTAGTTCTCACAGGAATGTTCCTGAGAGAGTGGGTTGTTACAAAGCCGGGATACTCCTCGAGGTTTCCATCTTTTCACTTGCTCACTTTTCCTTTGGTCTTCGCCATGTTTATGATGCAGCACAAAAGCCCTCGCCAGAAAGTAGGGTCATGCACTTGAACGTCCAAGCCTGTAGAAAGGGCTAAATAAACCTATTTGATTTACAAGATTACCCAGTCTCAGGTATTCTGTTATAGCAATCCAAAATGGATTCAGATAGGCATTCCATGATTTAATATCAAGAAATAAAAAATAATCCTTCTCTTCTTGTCTACTTTTTCATAATTTGAATACCTCATGCTGTCATTACTTATAAACTCTGGTTTTCAAAGGACAGCTCATTGTAGTAAATTTTTTTATTGTAAAGTTAAGCTGTAAGGTTAAGAAAAGGTGGAGAGGAAAGAAACATGAGAAAAAGCTAGTAGCATACTGAAGATATCTGCCATTCCGGTGTTAAAGATCGCTAAATATGCATATTAAATCTGTAATTTCTAAAATCACTGTTCAGTCTTGAGGTTATGTTTAATTAGTCCACCAATCATTCAATGTTTATTAAACTTGTGTATTAAAGGAAGTGTGAGAGACACCATGATGGATGATTCTTAAATCTCCAGGAAAGAGAGTATATAAGAAAAATAGCATAAGGCTGGAAATTGAACCTTGGGAAGCACATTTATAAGGAATGTGTAAGAAGTAGATGTGTTTATCATCATTATTTTGTTGCAAAGTAACCTGGCTTAGATAGCAAGCAGTTCATGTAGATGATTGTGAGTAGTATGTTACAGCCAACCAAAACTTTCTCCTCTTCTCTTTTGGTACTCCAGTTAAAAATCATTTTTAAGTTAGAATTATCCTCATTGTTATACATCATCATTATCACACTACCACCCTAATGAGTGTTAGAATTTCTCTCTCTCTCTCTCTCTCTCTCTCTCTCTCTCTCTCTCTCTCTCTCTTTCTCTTTCTCTCTCTTACACACACACACACACACACACACCCAGCAAAGTCTTGGATCTCATTGCCTAAGTACTGGGACTTTGTTGCTACCAACCTTTTAATACCATATCTTAAAAGGTAAGCATTCACGTCTTTTGTTTGTTTTTTCCCAAATCACTTGTAGAATGTGCTTGCCTGCCTGCCTGCCCACCTGCCTGCCGTCCTCCGATCCTTCCCTCTCTTCCTTCCTTAACAGTTATTGAGCACTTACTATGTACCAGCACTGAATGATATTGGGAGTAAAAGAAAGGAAAAAGCTATGGTCCCTGACCTATGCCTTCCACAAAACCTTGAGGATTAGTGAACAGTTGCTTAGTGCTCAGAAGCCCTGTGCTGAAAATCCTAGGGGTAGATTTCAGGGAGCAAAAAATCTGGGCGACAAAACTGTTGACTGTATGTCACCAGGACGTGGTAACAAAGAAAATTGCTAGTCCAGGATTTATAGCAATGGAAAGCAAGGATAAAAAATGTTTGACTACAGAGATGTGGTAAAGGTACTCTAGGTTTAAAGGCAGAAAGATGATTAACAATCACTCCAGGAATGTAAAAATATCTCTTCTCTCTTTGTCTCTCTGTCTCTGTTTCTCTGTCTCTGTTTTGGTCTCTCTTTCTCTGTGTCTCTCTGTCTCTCTTGTATGTTTGTCTCTCTCTCTGCCTCTGTCTCTGTCTCTCTCTCACACACACACCCCAGATTTGTGTTGAGGACCAATCTTACACACACAGTGTGATTTCAAGAACCAATTCTTTCTGCCTATAATGATTTATCACTGAGAAACAAAGGTTTTCATTTGTTGGATGACTATGAAAGGGTTAAAAAATTGTAGAGTGTCTGTGAGGTGGTTATGTTACTAAAGAGCACATTAGCCAAAAAGCAGATTTATGACTCCTGGCTGATGAGTCATTAAAGATGTGCTTACATTTCAAAAATAATCAATAAAATGATAGTGAAAAAATCACAATCCTTTAAAAGGAAGTCATGGTCACCCCACTGTTCGCTAATGGTACTTAATATGATAATTTGTTGATTAAACTTGCTAAGTTGTGGTGGGTGAAGGTACCACTTCCTTACAAGGCCAGAAGCTGTCAGATGTTACAAGAGAGGTTAACATAGAGAGGCTCTCTCTGTAAGACAGGCATCTTGTTCAAGTAAATAGTTCGGTGTTCAAAGAACAGAAAGGGTAGCTTGGAGGCATGAAAACCTGGGCTGGGGAACAACCTAGGGCTCTTGTCTTCCGTGTTGCTTAGGAAACAGGGGTCCAAATGGGCCAACAAGGGAACTTGATAGTCTGTTCAAACCTACCACGGTAGTGTAGTTTTCACCTGAATTCTACATAAGCAGGATTCTAACATCACACTGGTGTCACTACCACAGAGAAATATTTCCCTTAAGAAGGGATTAAATAGATTTTCTACTCCAAATTTGTCTTGTGTGACTTTGGGTAGTAAATTTTTATAGGGAATGGATAAATTCATCTTTTTAGTTGGATAATCACAAACTGTAGCACAGGATGAGAGAAAAAAGAAACTGTAAGGTACTTTTTGAATACTAGTTTATCCTTCACTACATACCTCTTAACAACATTTCCTAGCCTTGTCATGTACAATAGAAAAAGGAGAGTCCAGTCTTGTAATAAGACTATCTTTGTCTTCAGTGAATGTAGTGAGATTTCATTAGTGAACACTGGGATCCACACCATTATGTCCCCGTGAGCCTGCTGTTCATGAATTCTGCTGAATACTTACGATGACTGCTTAAATATGAAAATCTCTAAGAGTTAAAAGAAGCCTAAGAAATGATTATTACCTTGTGGTGCCCATTAACATATCTGTACTATTATTTAAATGAGCATAGGAAAATCCTGCCATTTGACTGTCCTTTGGCTAAATTATAGTTTGAACTATTAGAACATGCAAATTGTGCATTGACAACGGCAGAATACTTCAGGAAGTGAATGTTAGCGTTGTATGGGATTGTGGGAAGTTCAAAATAGCACTTGGGAACTTATGGTAAAAGATTTATCTTTTAAAAAATTTTCTTCGACTATACCATTTCAGAAACACATCTTACATGTGTGGCTATTGAAGCAATTTGGAAATATGGAAACATCAAGAAAATGTCATTTATATATTCTTAAGTTTGGTCTGATGTACACTGTCTTGATGCCTTATGAATCTGGGCTCTCTTGGTGTCATCCTCAATCAAGGTGGAAACTTGTACAGATGCAGCATATTACCAATGTTTATCTACTGATTTAATAGACACCAACCTGTTAAAATGGGCTCGGATTGATTTGTTGTCTCATTTGGTTAGGTGACTACACAGCTGACAATTCTTTGACTTTGTAAGTTTACTTGTAATGAAAGAAACCACCCAAGAAAAGAAAGGGAGTGTGGGAACTGTAGTTGCTTTTATTAAGGGTGATTTTCCTGTCTTGAGTAGGATGTTTTGTGTCTAACCAAGTGTAATCTATGTGGCAGGCTCCTCCCATTTCACAAACTCAACTCTCTCTGCAAGATTGGAGAAGGACAGAGTTTATTTCACATCCACTCCTGAGGTTCTCAGTCTGGCAACGACTTCTCCACACTGCATCACCCCCTCCACTGCCCCCGGTTCCACTGTAGGCTTCTACCTTCCAGAGCTCCCATCTGTCCCCTATACTGGACTCCATGTTTTGTGATATCAAAATATGATACTTTCTTTTATTACTATGTGGCTTAATTCCCCCAGAGCACCAGTAGTCAAGGCTGCTATATGGGTGAAACAGTTTTCCCTGAAGAGCTATGAGTAATTAAAGAAAATTAATTACAAAAGATGGAAAAAAAAAAAAACCTTTTAAATTGTACCCTAATTTCCCTGTTCCAAGAGATGAAACAAAAAGACAAATGAAGCCCCTCAGAAGGGGTCACCTAAGGGCACACACTATTTCTCTGTCTGGTTCTCCTGCCAGCTTTTGCCTTGTTGCAATGTTCACCCTTCTCCTTTTTAGTAAAACTCTATTGTCCATCTCCACAGGGGTTTGTCTTACTCTAGTTCCTTCCCCTCCTTCAAAGAGTACAGTTCATAAAATATATATATTTTCAATTTCTGAGATATTCAGTCTGGAACAACATCGAGGCGACTTCAGCAGAACAGTCCAGGGTGGGCTCTGGCACTCTAACTATGGAGTGTCCTAAAGTTTAAGGCAAAGCTATACCTTTTCATCCTCCCTAGAGGTAACTAATCGTACACACGCACACACAGATGAACAATGAATCTCAAAGTGGAGGAATCTAAATTCATAAGAAGGAACAGAAACTATTCCTTAACAGCAGTGTAATATGGAAAGATGGGGTACACTTAACATTGTTATACAGAGCTGTGTTAGTTCCCCTCAGCTTACTTCAACAGGTGTCTGTGTTTTCTGAGATATGTGTCCATAAAACACTCTCTTGGTGAGCCTCTCTTGGTGAGTTACTAAAGCTTTTGCTTTCAATAATTTTAGCTCTTCCTGAGCTGCTATCATGTTCTGGGCACTGTATATAAGTTGTATTAACACTGAAAGCAATCTGAAAAAATGGATATTATGTTTGTTTTATAGATAAGGAAACAGTGTTAGGTAGGTTAAATAATTTGGACAAGGTCACATGACTAGAAATCCTAGATTGTATGCTTTCAAAGTCCACACTGTTTCTAGAGATTTTATCACACTGTATCTTGTAAAGTAATCTGATGACATAGTAGGATGTCAAGGCTGCTCCAACTGACCCGTAAATGTGCAAGTAGTTCACAGCAATAGGAACAAAGTGTTTTTCTATTAACTACTTTTTTCTGGAAAAGAATGAGAGTACAGGCCTGGCGGGGCGCGGTGGCTCACGCCTATAATCCTAGCACTCTGGGAGGCTGAGGCGGGAGGATTGCTCAAGGTCAGGAGTTGGAAACCAGCCTGAGTAAGAGCGAGACCCCCGTCTCTACTAAAAATAGAAAGAAAGTAATTGGCCAACTAAAAATATATAGAAAAAATTAGCCGGGCATGGTGGCACATGCCTGTAGTACCAGCTACTCGGGAGGCTGAGGCAGGAAGATCGCTTAAGCCCGGGAGTTTGAGGTTGCTGTGAGCTAGGCTGACGCCACGGCACTCTAGCCCAGGCAACAGAGTGAGACTCTGTCTCAAAAAAAAAAAAAAAAGAATGAGAGTACAGATGAATCTTTATAATTAAAAAAAGATAAGGATTTTGGCTATGTGGGAATGACAAGAAGCTGCAGTATTGTAGTAGGTTAATCATTAGAAAGGTAAAAAAAAAAACATAATTTCTGACTAAAAAGTTAACAGATTAATCAAGACTGTTAACCATTAAAAAGCCTCAAGCTTTGATTGGCTAAGAATTTTAAAATTAATATATAAAATTTTATTTTTTGAATGGACATTTATTTTACATAATCAAAATTCAAAACATACGAAAGAATGTAAAAGAAAATGTTTATCTTCCACCCCGCCCCCAAGCTATCAACTTCTTCCTCCTAAGAATAACTAATATTTCCATTTCTTGGGTATGCTTCTAGAGATATGTTCTAAATATGCCTATTTGTCACTTTTATCCTTCTTTGGTTTTTTAAAACTTTTTATTTGAGATAATTATACATTCACATGGTGTTATAGGAAATTATATATACAGAGATCCCATATACCCTTTACCCAATTTTCCCCAATGGTAGCTTATAGTGTAGTGCTTATGATACTACATTATGGTCTATCAAAACTGTAGTACAGTATCACAACCAGGATATTGACATTGAACTGACATTGATACAGCCAAGATACAGAACAGTTACATAATCACAAGGATCCTATATGTTGCCCTTTTATAGCCACATCGACTTCCTTCCCACCCCATTCAGGTACTGGTTGTTGGGTGAATGTAGGTTTTCATTTCTCTGGGAAAAGTACTCAGGAGCGTAATTGCTAGGTCGTGTGTGGTTGCATGTTTAATTTTTTCCAGAATGTTTTCCCAAGGTGTTTTCCATAGTGGCTGTATGACTTTACATTCTTACTGGCAATGTATGAGTGATTCAGTTTCGGTGCACTGTCATCAACATTTGATGTTGGTTTATTGGCATTTTTTATTTTAAATATTATAATAGTTGTATAAGGTTATCTCATTGTGGTTTTACATTGCATTTCCTAAATCACTAATGATCTTGAATAACTTTTCATATGCTTATTTGCCATCCACATATCCTCTTTGGTGAAACGTCTCTTTGTATCTTTGGCCCATTTTCTAATTGGATTATTTGCTTTTTTAACTGTTGAATTTTAAGACATATATATTCTATGTTCTAGTTCTTTATTAGATTTATAGTCCACAAATAATATTTTCTCTCAGGGTTTAGCTTGTTTTTTCATCCTCTTAACAAGGTCTTTAGTAGAGCAAATATTTTGAATTTTGATGAAGTCCAGTTTATTAATTTTTCCTTTTATGAATCATGCTTTTGTGTTATGTCTAAGAACTGTCTGGCCCTGGATTCCAAACATTTTCTAATTTTTTCCTAAGTGTTTTATAGTTTTATGTTTTATATTTAAGTTTGTGATTGATTTTGAGTGAATTTTTGTATAAAGTGTGAGACTTAGGTTGAGGTTCAGTTTTTTTATTTTTGCCTGTAGATGTTCAGTTGTTCCAGCGCTATTTGTTGAAAAGTCTATCTTTCCTCCATTGAGTTGCTTTTGCATATATGTGACAAATCAATCTGGCATATTTGTGTCAGTCTATCTGGGTTCTCTGTTTTATTGATCTCTATGTCTGTCCCTCCATTAATACTTTGTTACAATAGATATATATTAAGTCTTGAAATAGGGTAGACTTATTCCTCCCAATTTATTCTTTGCCAAGATTCTTTTAGCTGTTCTGGGCATTGTGCTTTTCTATATAAATTATTAAACTGGTATCGTTACTAAATCAATCTTACAATCCATGAACATAATATGTCTCTCAGTTTATTTAGATCTTCTCTTATTTCTTTCATCTGTGTTTTGTAGTTTTCACCACATAAGACTTGTACATCGTTGATTAGATTTACACCTAAGCATGTATTTTTTTGAGTGATTGTAAATGATAAATTATATTGGTTTTTTTTAATTTTTATTTTTACATATTTATTAATGGTATATAATTAGATTGTTGTATGTTTATCTAGTATCTTGCAACTTTGCTGAACTGACTTCATAGTTTTAGGTGTTTTCGTGGTTTTATTTTTAGATTTCTTAGGATTTTCATACAGAGAATCACATCATCTGCAACTAGGGGCAGTTTTATTTCTTTCATTCTGATCTGTATGTCTTTTATTTCACTTTCTTGCTTTACTGTAAAGTTGGCTAGAACTTCCAACACTATGTTGAATAAGACTGGTGAGAACAAACAACTTTGTATTTTTCCCAATCTTAGGAGCAAAGAATTTACTCTTTCACCCATCATTTGAGTTCTTTTTCTGCTATAGGTATAGTGTCATTTCTCTCCTGCTGCTTTCAAGGTTTTTTTCTTTGTTTCTTGTTCTCAGAAGTTTGAGTATGATGTGTCTTGGTATTCCTTTGAGTCTGTCTTTCTTTAGGATTTTCTCAGGTACTTGACCTTGTAGGTTTATGTCTTTTGCCAAATTTGGGAATTGCTCGGCCGCTACTTCCAGTACTTTTTCAACACTATCCTCTCCATCCTTTCCTTCCAAGTCTCTAATGACATAAATGTTTACATTTTTTTGTAATACTACTACAAGTCCCTGAGATTGCATTTATTTTTTTCAGTCTAATGTCTCTCTATTGTTTAGATCAATTAATTTCTACTGTTTTATATTCCAATTTACTAATTCTTTCTCCAGTCTGCTATTGAACCCATCCATTGATTTTTTTTTTATTTTAGTATTGCATTTTTCAGTTTTAAAATTTCCATTTGATTTTTCCTTATATTTTCTATTTCTTTGCTGAGACTTTCTGTTTCTTCCTGGGGATTTTCAATCTTCCATTTGTGTCATGCATATTTTAATTGCTTTTTAAAACATTTTATGATGGCTGCTTTAAAATTTGTTTTCAGATAATTCTAACATGTATGTCACCTCAATATTGGTGTCTGTTGACTTTTTTTTCCATTCAAGTTGAGATTATCCTAATTTTGGTATGATGAGTGATTTTCTATTAAAACCTGGAAATTTTGGACATTATATCATGAGACTCTGGATCTTATTTAAAGCTTTTAATGTAGCTGGTTTCTTTTGACACCACTCTGGCAGAGGAAGAGAAAGTGCTGTCTCATTACTGCCAGGTGGCAAGAAATGCCTCAGCTTCTCCACCCAGCCTCTGTTAACACCAAGGTGCGGGGACTCCTCACTACTGCTCAGGGTGAGGTGGGTAGGAGTTCTTCAGGCTCTCCACCAGGCCTCTGCTGATGTCATTTTGTATGGAAGAAGTATGAATGCTTTGCCACTGCTTCCCAAGTTGTCTCCACTTACAAAACTGGGCCTCTTCTGACACCATCCTAGTGAGGAGTGGGAGGAGTGCCTTGGTGCTGCTAGATAGGATGGAAATCTAGCCTTTACATGTGGTTTCTATTAGCATTGCAGGGGGTGGGCAAATTTTCTCTTCCCCAATTAGCCTTCTGTGACACCGCCCAGGTGTTGGAGTGCCCCCCATCTGGCAAGGGTGGAAGTCTAGGCTCCCTACTTGGCCTCTACTGATGTGGGTTGGGCCACAGTTAAACAAATACATAATTTTGTTTGGTTTTTGGTTGGATTTTCTGTCTTGCTAGTCTACCCCTTTCTTTGTCCTTTGGCTAGAAAAAATGGCTTTTCTTGGGGCTTTTATTTTTTTCTGTCTGCACCCATTGATATTTCCAGGTTGCTATATTATCCGACTTCAATTTTGTGATGAAAAGAAAGAAACAAAAAGAAAATCCAGGGAATTTATTACTGTGTCTCTTTTTGTGGATTCCAGTATCCCTCGTGGGTCTGCCTTTTCTCCACCTTTCAGAGTTTTTTCATATTTGTCTTCTATATAATGTCCAGAATTTTTTATTGTACTTTGTAGAAAGAATAGGGCAAAATATGTCTACTCCTTTGCAGAAGGGGTCCACTTCCCATTTAATTTCAAAAAAGTAAACGCTTTTCATCACTTTTGTACAATATTAGGATATAAAACACATTGTTTTACACATTATTTTTATTTTCTATATTTTGGAGATCACTTTATCTTAGTTTATAAAAAGCTTCTTCACTCTTTTTTATATTTGCAGAGTATTTCATTAAGTAGATGCACCATCATTTCTTTAAACATCTCCCTCCACATATCCAGCCTCCCGCTGACACCTCCATGTGGATGTGCCACAGCCACCAAATTCAACATGTTGCAAAGTAAGTTCCTCCCATCTGCCTTCTTCTCAGTCTGGTCCACAGCACTTACGTCACTTCTATAGCTGGATAATATTTTGAGACATTAATTCATGATTGTTTTTCATCTTGTACTCACCTGTTGCCTCGGGGAAGATATGTGGCAGGGCATTAGGGAGTTGCATGCAGAACATTTCTTTTTTCTAGCTTTTATTGCCAAAGGCCTAAGCCCCAAAGAGGGGACAGAGTTTGCAGGCAAAGGAAGGCCTTTCCTTAAGAAAGAGATCCTCTTGTATCTGGAAAGAAGAGAACAGAAGTCAATGTGTCCCAAGGCAGTGGCATTTGAGCCCTAACCTCTAGGAGCATCATAAGACCCGAAATATAAATGACTGAGGATGTGCGAGGCTTAGCAGGATGGTCCCAGACTTGGATATTTCTCTGGTCTCAAGCATGGTGCTGGAGCAGAAGAGAGCTGAGGGGAGAGACTGTGTAGGCAGGGCCATCCCATCTAAGGACATGTTGTGTTGTAGCCACAGGTGACAGCTCTGGCAAGAGACAAAGGAAACCTCTGCGGACTAATGAGTGTAAACCAAAGGATCTCCCCCCACTTCCTGCCATCACCACAAGCTCTTGGAACTTTGATCCTACCTGAGAGAGTGAGGAAAAATCTTAAGAAGCGCAGATTCCCATTCCGTGCCCCCATTCTCCTCAGTGTCTTGAGGAACTGACACCCACAGGCTGTTTCCTTGACTCCCATGGCAGCTGCATCAGGTTTGGCCAATGGAAGGCACTGGCAGGAGATTGGAGGGCAGGAGGAGAGGAGAATCTGCAGAACATTCCCCCTTTCCCCTTCACAGACTGCTTCTTTGGCAGGGGTGTTTCTCCTCTGTGGCGGCAGCTCCCTCCAGGCTGGCCATGCTGCCTGGCCCCTGGGCTCTAGCAACCCTGCCTCCTCTCTTATTTCTGACACCAGTGGCTGAGGTTACTAATTTCTGGGTTGTTTCACCATCCCCTGTTTAGCTTCTGAGTTTTTCTATCACTGGTGTTATCAATTCCTTGCATTCAGTTATCTCTGTAGATATTTGAAGTGATCTCTATTTTCCTGGTTAGACCCTCCCTTGAAACAAGTTGGTTTATAGAAAAGAAGGCAGTGTGGTATCTCTTGCACTTCTGGTTTTGTAGTTTCCTTTTTATATCACTCCATTGTTATCAAATTCACCTATCCCGTTCACTCAAGCTGGTTGTTTGCTAGGTAATGGGATTTATATCAATGTAGTACAATCCTTCCCAGACAACTGACATTTTAAAGTGATTTTCTAGAAAAGACGACTTCAGGCAAAGATGTAACTTACACAAGGGGCATCTGAGATGGAGCTTCCAAGCCCCCAGGTTTACAAGGCCTTTCAGGTCACAAGGTCTATTCTACGTTTGGGCCTAGTCCTTTGTAAGCATGCATTTTTCCTTACAGATTGAATAGATCTTCATAGAACCCAGAAAGTCTCTAGGAAGGGCTTCTGCGTTACTTCCACCCCTCACACCCCCTCAACCACTGCCCTCAAGCCATACCCAGTCAGAATCTTTAGGTGGCATAGACATATCCTTGATAGGGCCACACATAAAGCTATTATCAACCATAACTACCCAGTGAATTGGTTTATTAGGTGTTCTTTGTGACACTCAAGAACTGACCCAAGTTTTGATTGAGTGAAGAGTCAGGGTTAGGATGGGAGCACAGAGCACCACCCAAGGAGGGAGGCAATTTGGAGACAATGCCCTCTCTAGAGGGCTAGCCTTAGCCTAATAAACTCCAGGGCAAATCAGAATTTTATTGTTTTTGGCTATAAAACAATGCCAGACTTTCAGAGCAAAGGGCAAGTACAAGGCATTCTTCAGAAAAAGTTATATGATTTCAGACAGGACAAAATGAAATTAGGTTTCTGAATATAAAATATACAATGTTTTGGAGGTGGTTTTATGAGAATGATCTTTAGAACAATACACTACTGTGTTGAACAGATTATAACCTGAAATAGCTTCCAGTGTGTTCTCCTAATGTACTGATACAAATAAAAAGTCCATTTATTTATCTGTTTATTCAACACATACTGCATTGTGCCACTCATTCCATAAGTGAGAAGTCACATACATATGTGTTGGGAAAAAAGTAACTGATGTTTTCTAAAATTGTTTAGAGAACATTCCTTAAACTTTCCTCTTCTCTCTGCCTCCCCATACTTATTTTAGGGCATGTAAGAGATAGCATAACATGTCTTCGAGCTGAGGAGCCTCCAGGAGTCATTCTGTTGAAGTAGGGGTGTCCACATTTATTTGTCTTCATCTTATCAGGGACACACATGTATTCTCGAACAAGTTTTAGTCAAGATTATTTAAATTTTTACACCAAATACATTAATATTATGTCTTTTATGTTTAGATAAAGCTTTCTGTTAAAAAAAAATCCAACAAACTCTCTTGGTTTGAGACTGGTACCTAAATTTATAACATTTATAAACAATTTTGGGGTTCACTGTGTATATACTCAGCCCAGCCACTTGCTAGATTATGTGCCCTGGAGGAAGTTACTTAAATTTTGTTTCTTTAAAATGTGGATCATAATTGGTTACTTCCTTACAGAATTGTTGAGCGGGGTAAATTTGGAAAGGCATGTAAAAAGGCCTGGCACATAGTGAGAGCTAAATAAATGTCAGTAAATATTCTCATCGCTGAGCTTAACCAGTTTGGCAGAGGAGATGTACAGGAATTGAGAAAAGAAAATCTTGATCAAAGAAAATAATCTCTTACAAGAATGGAAATGATCAAAGTCTTTGCAGAGTCAAACCTAGCTAATGCCATCAGAATCTGAATTTGAACTTTACCCCCAACACACATTCACTGGATATTTAGTAGTTTTTTAAAACTGATGCTATAATTTGTCATTTCATGGGGCTTCTAGTCTTCTCTACTTCTGCTCAGTGCTAGCTAAGCCCTTTAAGCAGAGACTCACAAATGGCAACATCAGCACACCACTTAACCAGGGAAGGCTAAGTGTCCCCAGGCCTGCGAGTTAGAGCTCTTTAGTTGGAGTACGGCGTTGGCCTCGGGAGGGGGGTGTTACGACTCCTCCTCCCCTCCCCGGTCACCAACCCCGCCCCCGCCCACTTCTTCAGGCCTCTTAGCGCCTTGCTCTCGCCCTCCGGCCCGCCCTTCGTCCGGTGTCTGAGCTGGGCGCAGGAGGCGGGCTCAGCGCTGACGGGCTGCGCCTCCGCAGCCTGAGGAAGGAGGCGGGAAGGCGGGCGGAGGAGGAGGAGGAGGGGGCGGGGACTACGCCGGGCGGTAGCTGGCGCCGAGCGCGGTGGGAAAGGAGAGGGTACCCGGCTGGCTCGGCTGGCGGCCTCTGCCCGGATCTCGGCGCCGCAGCCCTGCGCCTCTCCCGCCCTTGTCTCCGGCCCCGCGGCCCCGGGCACAGCGGAGACGACGGAGCTCTGGGCCACGGGTAGGTTGCACGGGGACGGCGGCTCCTTCTGCAACCTTTTGTGCCGCAGAAAAGGTGGTGGTGATGGGGGGGAGGTTTGCCCCAGTCACCGATCCCCGGTGCCAGCCGCAAGCGCGGCGCCGCCCCTTCCTCCCTGCCTCATGCTGGGGCCGGGCGCACGGTGCCCGCGCGGTGCTGGGGAACCCCGGGCAGGCCAGCCTCCAGGATGGGCAGCGGAGCGGCCCCAGCGTCCCCTGGCCTTGGCGGGCCGATCCCCCGGCACCCACGAAGGGGGCTGGGGTCTGGTGAACTGGGTGGGGCCCGCGCGGGGTGCGGGGAGCTTGCGGTTCCCCGGCACAGGGGTGGGGCCGGAGCCGCCGTGAGTGTGCAGCGCGAGTGAGTGTGCGGGGGCGTGCGCCCCCGTGTGCGCGCGGCGTGCGCTCGCCTGGGAGGTGCGGGAACTCGGCGACCCGGAGCGCCTCTCCCGCGGTGCAGCGGTGCGGAAGTCGGGCGCGTTGGCGCGCACGCTCGCCCCCTCGGCCGCCGTGTCCGCACCGCGGGGCAGCGGGCCTGGGGACCCCATTGAGAAGTAGCTCTTTCCCGGGCCTGCTGCACCTCTGGCCGCGTGCCCGGCCGCGCGCAGGGTGCGACTGTCCAGGCCAGATAGCACCTCGGGGCGAGCCCAGGCGATCTCCGATCTCGCCGGGCCCCCCTCGCCCACACTTGCAACCCAGGTGCGAGGCCGCCGGCGCCCGCCGGGCGTGTGCCGGTGCAGCGGAGGCGAACTGGCCGGTCGTGGCTGTGTGCCCGCGTGTGGACTGGGGCCCGGTGCTGGCCAGGAGTGTAAGCGGCAGATGTCGTTGGGCATCGCCGGCTTCGCCCCACCTGTCGCGGATAGACTTTGGAGCGGGTGGGAACCGGAGGAAAGGGTTTTGAGGTGGGTGGCAGTCAGACCTTGAGCAGCGGCCCCATTGTGAAGCTGCCAAACTCACTCTAGTGGTGGAATCTGCAAATCTCTGCCAGAAAGACGATGGGAGCGCGAAGGGAATGATGGCCCTGTCCTTTTCCCCTTGCAAGTGTTCATCTTTAGGGACTCCCTGCTTCTCCACCCACGCCAGTTTGCAGACGAGTGGGTTAGTGATTTGCGTTGAACGAAGATTTGTGTGTATGTGTAGGGTTGTGGTGCACAGGTAAAGCTGTAGCTGGGAACTTTTTAATTATTCGAAGAGGTTCTCGGATATTACAGTGAGCTTGCTACTCCTAGCCGAAAGGACAATTCATGCACAACATTTCTAATGTTACTAGAGTCTTTATTTTACCTTGTTTCTCTCAAAGAGCCACTCTGCTACAATTTAGCGTTGTTAGTTACTTTATTTTCTGTAATCCTGTAGTGCATGATAGACACTAGGGAGATAGAAATGACCCTTTCCCAAAGTTTATTTTTCAGTAATCTCAAAATACAGTGTTGGTTATTCTCGCAGAAGCTTTTGGTTACTTTATTAATTCAAGACCACGATTTATGCTTACAATATTATGTTTAATCAGTGTTTCACAGATCTTTCTGTTTTTATTATGTAACTGTGAATGCATTATAAACTTAAAATGAACAGGATAGTGAGCACAGAGACCTCTTAATTTGATAAGAACTGTGTATAGAATATGCATTTGCTAATATTTTATTTTATTGCAAATGAAACTGTTAGTGGTTACTGTTCCACGATATAATATATGTTTATTGATCTTACATAACAGTCAGTGAATTTGCTTGTTTTCTCTGTATATTTTGGAAAGCTGTTTAAAAATTAACTCTTAAAAATATTTAATGTGGTGAGAGTAATAAAACTTTATATACTGGATTCAAAATGTCTTTGCTGTTTTAGCCTGAGGGGTGTTGGGTGCGGGGAAAGTCTTTTCCTCCAGAGAGAACTTTGATTTTGTCACCAGCCTATCACAATGAGTACCTGGTTTTAAGCTTTCCTTTGGAAGGTTAGCTGTTCCCACCGCGTATACCTATCCCATTTTGATGATGCTTCCTAAGAGGCAAATTTCTTTTAAAGACTTGCATGCAGACCTGCAGTTCCAGTTACTGTCAGTCATATTTGCAGTGAAACTGAGTATTTTTCTAAAAGTAGAAGGATGACTTCACGTGATAAGATGATATGAGTAACCTAGGTTTAAATTTTACTAGCAGAAATGGAAAGAAAATGAATGCTGCACTTTAAGGGGGTGGATTGCTATTAAAAGAACTGATATTAGAAAGAGAAACGAATTTTTGTCTTACTGAACCAATTATGAGTTGTCTTACCATGTTGGCGAGGTTAATGATTTGTTTGTAAGGTCAAGGATGGTTTCAGGAAAGTCACACCCTACTGAACAACTGTTTTTAAAAACTATTGATGATTTCCTTTCAAGTTGTAAATGGTAAAGGAAGATTATTTGAAAGTAACCTCTAAAATGAGCATGTAGATACAACTAAGCATTTTGTTTTCATTGTATATTGTACTGTGACAGTTAAACCATTTTATTTTTGCTCAGTGTTCTGTTGCTTTAGAGATGTTCTGGTCTCTCTTTTACTTGATTTGATCTCTCTTTTACTTGTTTTAAAGTAGTCTGAGGCCAGTGGTTACAAAATATTTTCACTAGTCTGAATGGAATTTTTAAATAATGCAATTTTTTTCCCAAACACTTTTTCATTATTGGTCTCTTCTTTAATAACCACTCTGAGAATTCTGTCATTTTCCATTTTTTTCCCATGTTTTGGGAGATAAAACTAGCACTCATAACTTCTACTCTTAGCAATTTGTTTCCCTAAAGTTTATCTTGCTTTCATAAATAATCTTTGATGATTAGTGGGATTTCTTTACCAAAATTCAGAAGGGCTATGTGTGGCCTTCATATTTATAATTACATGATTTGTGATAAATTTTGTTAAATATATCCTATTGCTACTTTGTTAGAGATCTGTGCTGAAGCCTACAATTTATGGCTTTTTTTTTTTTGGTATGGGGATTTTGTGAGGACCTGAACATTACCATAAGAGACTGTATATTTTTGGAAAAAGCTTCCTTTTCTGGGTTGCCAGTGCTATTGAGGTTTACTGTTATATGTATTAAATTTATGTATTTCCATGTCTATCTGCCTGTACAGTGCAGGGACATCTAATAAGATTCAAGAAATATTATTGAATAACTAAGTGAATAATTGATTACCTAAGTGAATACACCCAAAGAAAAACTCAGATCTGTAGGAGAAGCCACTATGCAAGCAAAAGGGTGTTTCTTTCTTTCTTTCTTTTTATAAATTAATTGCCTTTCCATTGTTATATATTTTGAATAGGATAAAAATTAAAATAGCCAAACAGAGACATTTTTGAGAGTTAAAGGAGGTGCTGTAAGTAATTATGCCAGGGTATCCACTGTGAATTGAAACATATGGTCACCCTACTTTTAAAAGGCCTTTCTTCTTTATTTACCTGTAATAATAACTGTAACCTTACCTGAGGAGTTTGACACGCTTGCTAGTTAATGTTTGCAAACTTTTCTATTTGTAGAAGCTTCACTTGTAGCCAAGTGCGGGGTGTTTTTTTGCTTAGTTACCCATGGCTTTCCTATCCAGAGGCCTGTAGGCATGCTTAATTTAAAAAAAAAAAAATGTTATTGCTTACGTACAGATTAATGTCCCAGAGATTCTCGCTCAGCTTCTTATAACTGGAAGCATTATATCCTATTGCCTTTCCTCTGTTTACTGCAGTCTGTATTTCTGTGCAGCACTGAGTCCATCTTCTGAGAATTTCATGTTGGTTCTTTTCCCTCTTGCTGACTTTCTGAGAAGAGATCTATTGATGCCTTTCCAAACCTTCATGTTCAAAGCGTTGGCCAGAATCAATTGTGAGTGTTATGAGGCTTATAGATTTTTTTAAGTATTCTAAAAATGTGTGTTATTTCAAAGGTACACATTTTGAGGACTTTTCTGTTACAGTCTTTTAGTTGTTATTAATAGGAGATGGGAGATGGAGGTAAAACCCTTGCTATTATTTTGTAGATTTCTTTATAGGCTATCTCTTATTAAAGATGGTATATTCTTATACGAGTTAATTTCTGCTCTTGTTCTTTATGTTTTTTTCTTTTTCACTGTCTTTATCATCATCCTCCTCCTCTTGTTAGCACCTGTGCACAGATAACACTCAGTTACACACATAACCGAGTCTGAAATGAGTAAAAATGAGAATGGAATGGAGCTCTTGCACCTTGTTTCACTCTGTATTGCTCCCTTGGACTCTGTGTTTGTGTTCTATTTTTGGCTTGGCACTGACATAATAGGGATAATCAGTTTCTACACTTTGTTTACTATGAAATTACGGACCATTTCCTAGACTTCCACATCAGCTCCAGTGCAAGAGTTGGATAATTACTTTAAGGCTCCCCTGCTTTTAAATTCAGAACGAAGTTTTGGTTGATTTTTTTCTTGTGGTGGTGAAAAATATTTGGAAGTGTAAATATTTTTCTAGTGCATTTAAAAGCTTGAAAGAAAGAATATGTCACCAAATAACATGAGGCCAATTATATGAAAGTTTGAATGAGATTTAAGACTTTTAAAACCATTCTTTGTTTAGAATTAAGAAAATTCTGGGTTTTTTTTTTTTTATACAAGAGTCTCTCGGTGCAATGGCGCCAGCGTATCTCATAGCAACCTCAAACTTCTAGGTTCAAGTGATCCTCCCGCCTCAGCCTCCTGAGTAGCTGGGAGTACAGGCGAGCACCACCACACCTGGCTAATTTTTTCTATTTTTAGTAGAGACAGGGTCACGCTCTTGCTCAGGCTGGTCTTGAGCTCCTTATCTCAAGTGATCCTCCTGCCTTGGCCTCCCAGAGTGTTAGCATTACAGATATGAGCCACTGTGCCTGGCCAAAAATTCAGATTTTTCTAATGTTCCTTCTCAGTTTTCAATCTCAATTTCTAGGAGTCTAAATGAAATCTGTCTCTATTTGTGATAGATGTAAGCCCTAAAAAATAGAGTAGACATACGTGTGTGTGTGTGTGTGTGTGTGTGTGTGTGTGTGTGTATCTGTGTTTGGCATTCAACCATATAACCAGCAAGTATTGATTGATAAATTTTTTTCTGCCTTATAACTTACAGTTTTTTAAAAAAATCCTAGAGGCTCTTGAGAAAAAGAGTCCATGATTTAGAGGATTTTGTGTGAGACGCTTCACTGTGTGCCTTAAAATCCTAATATTTTTCAAGTTGGAAATAACCTTGCAACTGGTAGTTAAAACTACCTCCCTTTAACTGTTTCGCAAATGAGACAATAAAGCTTTTAGATAAAGTGCCTCACCACACATTTAGAATAGGATTCCATTTACGGAGATTAATTACTATACATTTTTCAGGAAGATGATTATGGTGTAAAAGGTTATACATGTGGGCTTATCATTGAATAGAAGCTACAGAGTGTAAAGACAGGTAAATGGGCTTTTGAGTCAGACCATTTGGGGTTCAGATTCCTGCTCTGACTCTCAAATAGTGTTACTTAATAGAGTACTTTAAAAAGGGGATAGTGTTTTCCTCATGGAGTAGTTCAGATTAAATGATATAAATTGTGTATGGCTTTTGGCATATAGAAAATGCTCAAAAACATTTTTTTTTATTCCCCTTCCCCATTAAAAAATCCATTAAATACAAAATCAATGTGAACTTTTTAACATCGGTATTGGAGAAATTCTTTGGAGTAATTATATTAAATAAAAGGTATCATTAGGTAATAGTTTTTATTACATTACAATTCACTTTGTAGTAAAACCAGAGGCTTCCATTTGTGGGATAGAACCAAGGCTTAATTATCTAGATTCCTTGGGTACCCAATTTGAAAATAGTTGGTGGCAAAAGAAATGAAAGGGAGCATTTGTTGTGTGTCTGTTATCCATATCTAAAAAAGTTCCAAAAGCTGATCAACATGCTAGTTTCTTGCTGTTTGTCTCTGTTTGAGAAGAGGTCATGCAGTTGCCACTTTTTCAGGCTCTGTGCATCTGTGTAGATAAAATGAAGCTACTCAGCTCATTTGAGCCTTACCTCAACCTCCTTCTGTTGTTGAACACATCAACAGAAAGCCCAACAACCAAAGAAACCTTTATATCGTACGTAGAAAAGGACTTTGGGGAGTTTTCTTGGTATTAGCAAATTAACCCAATTAACTAGGGGGAGGGGTAGGAGATAAGGAAAAATCTTCTTACACGTTAACTTCCCAGGTAAGAGGGGAAAGGCACAGAGGAGATGCTAGAAACCTTAAGCAAGGTGGTAACTATAAAAAAGTAGTTTTTGAGTCATTCCCTCTCTCTCTCTCTCTCTTTTTTAAATTGTTTTCCAGGAACCTCCTAGTCCTTTGCCTCTCAGCAGTCTTATGGAAGATTTTTATTGTTGCTGTTTTATGGCTAAAAAGAGTAGATACCAAAAATTGGTTGCATAATAATAGCGTCACACATCCATAAAGGGCTTTTCAGCATGCAAAACATGTTCAGCTACCTCTTTTCATTTGATCCACCTTACAACTGTATTAGCGGGGAAGGATAGTATTTTGTCCTCATTTTGAAAATTGCTGTTTATGTAAAGTCAAGAGCACAGTTCCTAGAAAGGCCAGAGCTAGGACCTGTTCTTTTGACCCCAGCCTCAGCATTATTTTTTTCCATAGAATACCGTGATTCTGATGAACATGTGAATAGTACTAGAATGGGGAAACCAGCACTTCAACCCTTAAATTTTTCTTATCTCTTTATTTAGGCCAGTTAGCTGTTCTTAATCTCTAGATAGAATTTAAGCAAAAGAATGCAGAGGAGTGAGCATGATAAAAATGTTTGAGGATTCATTTAGTTGAAGAAACTCAAAACTACTTTAATTGAGTTAATAATTATATGCTATATAACCCGTATGTGATGTTAGTACCTCCTGCTAGTTTCATTCTGTTTTACAGTTACAATTGATATAATTGTGTTATAAGTTGTGTTACTTGTTAAAGGTTTATTTTTGTATTTCATGTTTAGTATCTGGAGTAGAACAGAAAAATTATTATGCCTGTGTTCCCTTGGGCCTCATTGGAAATTGTACAGTGACATCTTCTGGGATTTAGTCTGGTGAGTTATATTTTGCTTTTTCTGTTTGTTAACCATTTGTATGAACATAATACAGTAATGTGTTCTAAGGACTACATAAATAAACAAGTGAATGTGAAATGTCAGTGTATTATTGTGAATATGTATACTGTAATTATAAAGTTTTTAGTGGTGAGAATTGAAATTGTTTTATGCCAGCATCATTTTATTTGAAATATTTGGTTCTTTGAGTAGATTTTCTTTTTTCTGAATTTATATAAGGTAAAGGAGATCTTATGCAATAATATTTCAAAGTGTAGTAGTTAGAGGTAGTTATTCCAATTCGGGGGAAATTTTAGTAAAAACATTAAACTCCAATGATTGGTGAAATAATTTGCCAAAAATTCTGTTTTTATATTATCACATATAAAGAATGGCAGAAAGGAACATCATTTTCACATAGTTGTATAGCAGTTGACTGCAAGTGTGACATTCCTTTTATCACACCATAAATTTAAACTGGTAAAAATATGCCTTGCTGTTGTCTTCCTGTAGTTGTCTTTTTTTCGGTATGTCTTCTGTGTGTCTGTGCTGACAGAGTTGTCCATGTGGCTCCAAATCTTTGAAGGGGAAAAAAATTTAATAATGATCTTTCTGGATCTTCAGCATTTTCAAAACCTTACTAGTGTGAGTTCATGCTTTTGTATGTCATTCTACTTGGCCAGTATCTTTGTAGGTTCTCGCTTTGAATCGTGAGGAGAGGTCATAATCCTTGGAAAAGGCAGTTTCCTAATAAGTGATTTCTAAATGAGAAGTCAGCAGCAGAATGATTCAAAGGGATGGTAGGGAAAAACAAGCAATCTAATTTTGTTAAGTTGGTAAAATCTATCCAGTTTATGAAAATGCATTTTAAAACATTGAAAAAAATAAACGGAAGCATTACTAAAATTTTTGGTTTTGAGGAAAAGATCTTGAAGTTTGAAAACCATAGTACAAAATGATTTTAGAGAATATTGAATAAGAAATAGTGTGGCTGAGTCACCAACTCAGTTAATTGGAATAAAGCAATGAGTAGAAGCTATAGAAATATATGTGTGTGTATATATATTTATATCTGTATGTATCTTTATATATTTATATGTGTGTATAGTTGTCCCTTGATATCCATGGGGGCTTGGTTCCAGGGCCTCCCTAAGATACCAAAACCTGAGGATGCTTAAGTCCCTAATACAAGATGGCTTACTATTTGCATATAACCTATGTGCATCCTCCTATATAGTTAAATCATCTCTAGATTACTTAAAATACCTATTACAGTGTAAATGCCATGTAAATAGCTGTTATACTGTATTGTTTGGGGGATAATGACAAGAAAAAAATGTCTGTACATGTTCTGTAGATGTAATATTTAAAAAAAAAATATTTTCTATCTGTGGTTGGTTGAATCTATGAATGCAGAACCCACAGATGCAGACTGCTGACTGTATATGTGTATGTATCTATATAAAGATATAATTATAAATGTAAATAAAATGACATTCTAGCAGAGCTGTATAAGGTGAAATGGGCCAGTATGGGAAGTAGTGAGTACCTGTCATTTGAAGGTGTTCAGATGTACACTGGGCAACTGTTAAGATTCTTTTTTGATTCTGAGATTATATAATTCAAAAAATTTAAAATTTAGAAGATCATCTAAAACTTGGAAATGTGACAAAGATTTCTTTTTAACAACTTTATTGAATTATAACATATATAGTAAAATTCACACTTTTCTTTTAAGGTGTATGGTTTCATGCGTTTCAACAATTATATCCAATTGTGTAATGACCACTACAGTCAGTGTATAGAGTATTTTCATCATCCTCCAAAATTCTCTTTTGCCCCTTGGTGGTTGTCTCCAGTCCTTGGCAATTATTGATACTTGTGGCCCAATAGTGTTGCCTTTTCCAGAATGTCATATAAATGGAATCATACAGTATGTAGTGCTTTCTGCTATTTCTTTTACTATTCCCAGTTTGCTCCTCTTCATTACTGAGTGGTATTCTGTTACATGGATGGACACACTCTTGTTCATCTATTTCCCTGTTGATGGACACTTGGGTTATTTCCAGTTTTTGGTGATTGTGAATGAAGCTGTTATAAACATTCATGTTCAGGTCTTTGTGTGAACATGTGTTTTCATTTTTCTTGGGTAAATACCTAGGAGTGGGGTAGCTGGGTTGTTTCATGAGCATTTATTCAATTTTATAAGTAACCGCCAAACTGTTCTCCAAAGTAAACTGTACCTGACAAAAGCTTCTACATAGCTAAAATAGCAGTGCCAAAGTGTATGCAGAAGAAGGAGCCTGACTCTCATTCAGCACAGATTTATTTTTATTTTATACCCAGTTTTCACACATTTGGTTAGCAGATATTTTCAGCCCACAGTGAATTAGAAACAGTAAATTTCTAAGAAGAAGGCCAAAGAATAGGTTGTTAGCAATTATAAGCAGACAAAAATTATGTTCACCAACATGACTATACAATAATTACTGATTAAAAACAAGGCAGGAACTTACAGGAGTGAAATTCTTCTATCTGATAAAGTCTATCTGACAAGTTCCCAAACCTTTATGTATATTAGAATCACCTGGGGATCTTTGAAAACTTTCAGAGCCCAGGCTATACCTCAGATCAATTAAATCACAAATCTGGTGTGGAACGCAGACATCAGCACTTTTTGAAGCTCCTTGGGTGATTTTGGTGTATAGACAAGTTTGGGAACCACATGCTAGAAGCACAGCATGATGAAATCGAAGGAACACTGGATTTGGAGCCAGGAGTCCTGGGATGTAATCGTGGCCACTAACTACCTGCATGGCTCTGGGCAAGGCCCTGTCTTCGTGGCTTCAGTGTCCTCTTCTGTATCAATGGAGGTGAAACTTCCAGGTAGGGGAATTCCAAGATGATTCTGGCATTAAAACTAGATGATTCTAGATGTCACTAAACTAATATTAGTCGTGCTTAAGAGATGCCATTTCTCAAAGAGGCCGGGCGCGGTGGCTCACGCCTGTAATCCTAGCACTCTGGGAGGCCGAGGCGGGCGGATTGCTCAAGGTCAGGAGTTCGAGACCAGCCTGAGCAAGAGTGAGACCCTGTCTCTACTAATAACAGAAAGAAATTAATTGGCCAACTAAATATATATAGAAAAAATTAGCCGGGCATGGTGGCACATGCCTGTAGTCCCAGCTACTCGGGAGGCTGAGGCAGAAAGATCGCTTGAGCCCAGGAGTTTGAGGTTGCTGCTAACGCCACGGCACTCTAGCCCGGGCAACAAAGTGAGACTCTGTCTCAAAAAAAAAAAAAAAAAAAAAAGAATATACATGAATAAGATGCTATGAATACTATTGATGATATATCCAACTTATTTTTAGGTTTCAAAGTAATAATGCACACATCTAGAAAAACTAGTTATATAATTAATCTATCTTCAGAAATACTTTTGACCATTAAAAAAACCTATATGTTTACCTGGATTAATTAATATGATTAAGGTCATTATATGATTCTACAAAAAGTTATAATGGGCTAATTGATCAGTAAACAGTATAAATTTTCTTTACTTCTCTAAATATTTATCATATTTTAAAAAAATGAACAAGGAAACAAGAGGGTGTTGAATTTTGTGTATTTGCCAATGTAGTTTTAAATCTTTAATATAAATCTAGAAACTTTTTAGAAAGGTAAAATTCATCTCTTAACATGAAATGAAAAGCCCAGTTTTTGTGTGTATCTAAACATAAATGAATATAGCATTACTTTATATTTAGAGGAAAATGGTTTCTTTCATTGATCAATTGGTCCAACAGAGAATATACAAAAAAATTTTATCAATTTTATACTTTATCAGTGAACTAATTAGAAATAAATAGCTATTTAGTACACAAATCTTGGCTGGCAATCTCAAAGAAAATAAAATATACATATTTATTTAAGCTATCACAGAACACAAAGGCAAATTAAATACAAAAATATTAACCAAAAAGCAGGCTACAATAAACAATATCAAACATTTCATAATAACGTTCTTGCCAAATTATGTTTCAGTGAGGGCTCTAAACCACAGTCAGTGACTTTGCCTACTTTAGGGTATGAAATATTTTTACGGATGCCAATCCACCCTCACGGCTAACCGCATCACTCAGTGTTTTCAAATCTTGAATCAAATGAAGCAGAGGAAGAAGACATTTAGATCACTCATAAATCTCTACAGTACTCACTAGGGCATTTTGTTTGAAAAATGAAGGTAGGTGTGAAAGTATAGCTCCAACCCTTCAGAGTGGATTGGTGGAAACTGTTAAAATTTCAGAAGAACTGTTTGACCTCCAAAGATGATGTTCCCAAACCAGACAAAATTGGCAGACTTTTAAAAATCCAAAGAAAGCACATGCAAATTAGAGGTTACCCGATGTTACAAACTTAGCCAAAAAACTTGCTGTAAGCTACATAATTGTGTCTTGTATTTTTGTCTACCAAGTGCTGAAAGATGCTCTGGGGCACCTCTCTTTCTCTCCCTATGTCAACTTTGAAGGAACTTAGGAGTTTTTCTGGGTGAACACGATGTAGTTTATAATCTGCCTTACATCTTCTACTTTAAGCCTGATCAGTAACATTTTAAGTGCTGACCATGGCACCCAATTGCTAGAATATGTACTAGAAGTTTATAGAATAAAAGGCTTCTTGTAACCCTGTAGGAAAAGCCTGTGAAATCTATTAAAATCATTATATTTTCATTTTTGAGGGGTATAAAATAATAGATTAGCCTTTATTTCTTACAGTACACCTGTAATAGAGAATTATAGGCCATATATATGCAACTTGACAAAATGACAAAATTAGCTATTGCTGATTGAGTCCAAAAGCTAAGTGCATCCCTATCCAAATTCTCTGGTATACTTTCCACTATTTTAGAGTATCTCTATCACAATTTATTTTTAACAGTGGGGAGAGAGATTGCACAGATATTTGATAGAATTAATTTATGTAATAAGATCCCTCAGACCATGCATACCTTGCTTTAGAGTCATAGAATTATTAATATTTAGAATTGGAAAGGGCATTAATGACAACTTAATCTAACTACCACATTTTTATAAATGAGATAGCCGAGGTCCAAAGATAATACTGATTTATCCAAAATCAAAGTATTAGTACATTAAAAATAATATTCATAACCATTATCATAATAAACATCGATTTGCTTTTTGAAAAACATTCCATTATTGCTCCAAATGCTTTACATGAATTAACTAATACAATCTTTTCAACATATTTATAAAAATGAGTACAAATATTGTCCCCATTTTATAGATGGGAAAACTGAGATGCAGAAAGATTAAGTAATATGCTAATTAGTGGCAAATGTAAGGCTCATTTCAGGTCTATAATTCCAAAGAATACTCCCAATATTTGTATTATAGTGAAGATTAATTCATTAAATTCAAAAGGATTTAACTGAATCTTAGTTATTTACACAATGCAGAGGGGAGACCACCCAAAACAACGACAAACAGCTGGTCTCAAATTGACAAATAATTTGATTTAAGAATACATTATAAATATCACTTTTGCAGATTCAATTTTCTAAAGATTTTCAATTAACAAATGTATTTGAGTGAATCTGCTATAAGCATGGTATAATTCTTGGCAATGGGCATATAAATGTCATAAGTTTTTTGGATAAAACCAGTTATTTTGAATTCCTAAATATCCAGTGGTCACGCAAAAAGGAGAGATAATATGTTGAGAAGTTGAGAGACAAATAGGATAGAAATAAATACAGAGATGACACCATATTTATTTACATATTGATAGTACAGATATTAAGAAATAATTATATTTTCTACTTCATATGGTCCCAAGTAAGGTGACCCTACTCTTGAGATAAAATCTTGATTGAACTATTTTCCCAGGATGTATAGTTTATTCAGAATAAAAAAAAATCAATATTTTCCCCTTTAAAAAAAAGAAGTTTGAGAAAACATATTAAATTCACTGCAAAATACTTTTGCTCGACATATATGATTTTTGTGTATTTTGACTCGGAATGCTTTGTACAGTATATATTGAAATGTAATATTTTAATCGGTTTTATTGCTGGAAAGACACTGATTTTTCTTCAGAGTGATATTTTCTACCCTTTAGTTTGGTTTGATTTTACAGGAGATTCCAGTCAACTTTAATTTGTGCTATTTTAACATTTTACTACAGTTCTCACCCCTTTTGAGAAAGAATTTATTCCTCTTTCAAAATTTATGGGATTCCTTTATAACTTCTTCCTGAAAGAAAAATGTCAGGTTGCAATTAATTCCCTTACAGATAGTTTATGAAATTAGTGCTGACTCTGTCCCTTCCTTTGCTATGGTTTGTGAGGCCTTAAAATGTAATTTAAGAGGTGAGATTATAAGCACTTCCTCATTCAGGAAAAAGCAAGAGGAAGAAAAATCGTCTCAGGAAATATAAAAGCCTTAGAAGAATGATTATTTTGTAGGTGTTGTGAGGAGAGTGTGGATCATGTGTGAGTTGTGTTCTTCCAAAATAGACTGTGGCAGTTTGTTAGGTTATAAATTCAAATGTGGTCTCAGAAACACAAGTCAATTTAAACCATGAGGAATCTTCACAGAGCACAATTTAGTTCATACTTACTGTTACCAGGAGACCATTAAGCAACAAGGCACCTTCTCAGTGGGAGGCCAAAGACCAGCATTACAGGGATTGTAATCCTTCATTAGTAAAAAGAAAGAAGACTCACAGTAGTATAATGGAAAGAACTGGGCTTTCAGGCAGAGATTCAAGTGACCCCGTAGCCCTTTTACATCACCTCAGCCAAGCCTCAGTCTTCTCATTGAAAAACACCTACCTTCCAGAACTCCTGTGGTACAATGTGTTTTCTTCTACATCTTATATCTGTTCCTGGTATCTCAATAGCTGTGTGTGTCTTTGGGCAAATCTTAATCTGGGCTTTACTTTACCTCCCTTATTTGTAAGAATTGAGGACAACAGAATTGTGGACAAGAGAATTATGGACAACATAATTTAAAGATCCCTTCCAACTCATTTAATTCTCTAAGAAACTTTTGAAGGTGTGGGGCAAAAGTTGATGGTGAAATTATAAAACAGAATATATGGGACCAAAAAAAAGAGAGTAAGATACAAAAGATAGTAAAAAAAACAAAACAAACAAACAAACAAAAAAACCCTTACTTAATGTTTTACTCACATTTCAGTTTTGAAACCAAACAAGCCACCTAAGTTGCATAATTTTCTTTTACAAAGATGATCTCATGTGCAATGTCAGTGGTGGGGGGAACATAATTTTGATCTGAGGATTATATGGACAGATTATTTGAACCTGGGCATTTGTGACACCGTCCACCCCACCATTTTCAAAGCAAACCAATTATTAACACTCTGAGTCTAGATTCGGGTTTAGAATTACAATATATTGATCGCTCCATTTAAATTATTTAATCTTACCACCCTTTAAGAAGGTAATTAATTTTAATTTCACTGAATAGCCTAATGCTCAGATAGGAAAAAAAAAACTCTTGTCCAAGACCAATAATCATTGGCAGGCAGTGTAGCAGCATCCTTACCTCATTCCTTCTGCCCCCAACACCCACGCTTTTGACCACTAGGCTATATTGCCTCTCCTTATAGAAAGAATTAAGAGAACTTGAAAGAAGAAGAATCCAAATGGAACCTCAATGTTCTTTCATTCATTTCATTCAAAATGCTTATTGAGCACCTGCAATTTGCCAGGCAAAGTTCTCAATGGAGGGGGTATTTATTTCAGTCAGTAAAACAGACAAAAATCTAGTATGTGTACTTGAGAGGGAGATAGATAGCATAAATGAAATATAAAGTATATTAATGATGAATGCTACAGAGAAAAAAATATGCAAGGAAAGTCAGGGTGGGAGATTATAAATTAGACAGCGGGCAGGGAAATTCTCTTAAGAAGGTCATATTTGAGTGAAGAAGGGAGGAAATTGGGTAAAGAACAACACAGGCAGAGAGAGAGCAAGTGCGCAAAGGCTTGGGGGGGAGGCCTGTCACAGTGCCTGAGGGCAATGAAATGGAGAGAGAAAGTGATAACATAGTGGGAGATAAATTCAGAGAGATGAGGCCTTGAGAGAGCAGATTGAGTAGAGTCTTTTAGGGCTGTGGTCTCCAACCCCCAGGCTGCAGACTGGTACCGTCTGTGTCCAGTTAGGGAACTGGGCTTCACAGCAAGAGGTGAGTGAGCAAAGCTTCATCTGTATGTACAGCCACTGCCCAGCACTCACATCACCACCTGAGCTCTGCCTCCAGTCAGATCAGCATCAGATTCTCATAGGAGTGAGAACCCTACTGGATACTGCTCATGCAAGGGATCTGGGTCACGCGCTCCTTATGAGAATCTAATGCCTGATGATCTGAGGTGAAGCTGAGGCAGTGATGCTAGTGCTGGGGAGCACCTGCAAATACAGATTATCATTAGCAGAGAGGTTTGACTGCACAGAGACCATAATAAATCAATTGCTTGCAGACACATATCAAAACCCTATCAGTGAGTGGCAAGTGACAAGCTGCATGTGGTGGCAGGCTTTAAGTCAGAATCTGACACTTATTTTAGTCCATGCATGGCCCACCCATTGTTTTATTTACTACTTCCATCTGCACTTCTTTCCTGCAGTCACAGTTTTGGTAAGCCCACAAGCTAACCCTAGCAAAAATGAGTAAAAAACAAATGTTGCTGGAGAGCTTCTTTGAAAAGGAGGAAAGACCCAATGGTGAGACAGCAGAAGACCCTAGGACTGCCAACAAAATGAAAGTTGCATTTAAAAGAAAATATCAAGAATCCTAATTTAATTATTGGTTCATTGCAACAGGTGATTCACATTCGCCAAGCCCACTTTGTATAATATGTGGCAACCAACTATCCAACAAAGCCATGAAACCTTCAAAACTGCTTTGCCACATGGAGACCAAGCACCCTGCATTAAAAGAGAAGGCTTTGGAGGTTTTCAAAAGAAAATAACATGAACATGTGAAACAGAAGCAATTATTGAAGGCCACCACTTCATCAAATGTGTCTGTGCTGAGGGCATCATTCTTAGTGGCTAACGACATTGCTAAAGCTAAAAAGCCCTTTAATATTGGTGAAGAGTTGATTCTGCCTGCTGGTAAGGACATTTGCTGTGTACTTTTAGAAGAGTCTGCAGTTCAAAAGGTGGCATGTGTTCCTCTTTCAGCCATCAACATAACTACAAAAGTTGATGAAATAGCAGAGGATATTGAGGCACAATTGTTAGAGAGGATTAATGAGTCATGTGGTACACAATCCAGGTTGATGAGTCTACTGATGTTGACAAGGCAACAATGCCTATTTTTGTGTCATATATTTTTCAGGAGGATGTACATGAGGATATGTTATGTGCACTTTTGTTGCCAACCAATACCACAGCCGTAGAACTATTAAAGTCTTTGAACAATTACATATCAGGAAAACAGAATTGGTCATTTTGTGTTGGCATATGCATGGATGGAGTGACTGCCATGACTGGATAGTTTTCTGGATTCACTACTTGGATCAAGGAGTTTGCTTCTGAATATGAGACTATGCACTGTGTCATTTATAGAGAAATGCTGGCTAGCTGAAAAATGTCACCTTGGCTAAACCTTGTTTTGCAGGATGTAGTTAAAATTATTAACCACATTAAAGTACATTCCCTTAACTCATGTCTGTTGGCGCAGCTATGTGAGGAGATGGACGCAGAGCACATACATTTTCTTTTATACACAGAAGTGAGATGGCTTTCTAAAGGTAGATCACTAGCCAGAGTTTTGGAGTTTTGAGAGCTGCTCCAGAGATTTATTTTAGAAAAGCAGTCACCATTGGCAGCCCTTTTCAGTGACACAGGATGGGTTGCACAACTTGTGTGACATAGTCAACCTGCTCAATGAACTCAATATGTCACATCAGGGGAGAACAACAACTGTGTTCTAGTCAGCAGATAAAGTGGCTGCCTTCAAAGCCAAACTGGAATTATGAGAGCAATGAGTGAACATTGGGATTTTTTTGACATGTTTCAAAAATTATCAGAGATTTTGAAAGAGACTGAGCCAGAAACTTCTTTCTTCCAGCTGGTGCATGATCACCTATCTCAGCCTTCAAAAGAGTTTGAGCAGTACTTCCCAACCAAAATAGACCCCTGAACTGGGAAGGAATGGATCCCTGACCCATTTGTGAATAGGTGAGGTGAATTGACTTTGTCCTTGCTAGAAGAGGATTAACTGCTTGAGATTGCAAACGATGGTGGCCTTAAAAGTATGTTTGAGACAATTTCAAATCTCCACACATCCTTCATTAAAGTCAAGGTGGAATATCCTGAGATTGTCATAAAAGCACTGAAAAGTCTGCTTCCATTTCCAATATCCTATCTTTGTGAAGCAGGATTTTCTGCAGCGACAGTTACCAAAACAAGATTATGGAATTGACTGGACATAAGCAACACACTTCAGGTGTCACTGTCTCCCATCACCTCCAGATGGGACCATCTGGTTGCAGGAAAACAAGCTCAGAGCTCCCACTGATTCTGCATTATGGTGAGTTGTATAATTATTACATTATATATTACCATGTAATAATAATAGAAATAAAATGCACAATAAATGTAGCGTGCTTGAATCATCCCAAAACCATCCCAGGCCTGGGTATGTGGAAAAATTGTCTTCCATGAAACTAATCCTTGGTGCCAAGAAGTTTGGGGACCATTGGTTTAGGGCATAATAAGGACTAAGCTTGTACTTTGAGAAAGATAGGAAGCCACTGGAAGGCTTTAACAAAGGAGTGCATGATCTGGTTCTGTGAGTTGACTGGCATTGTTGAAATGTTGACATTTTCCTGGAGAGACAGAATTATAAATATATATCACAACTTTAATGTACTAAGAAGTATGCTGTTATGGGCTGACTTGTGTTCCCCAAATTCATATGCTGAAGTCTTAATCCCCAGTACCTCAGAATGTGACTGTATTTGGAGATAAGCTCTTTAAAACGGTTATTAAATTTTTAAAAAGGCCATTAGTATGGACCCTAATCCAATCTGACTGGTGTCTCTATAAGAAGAAGAGATTAAGACATTCAAAGAGACACCAGGTCTACACATAGAGGAAAGACCATGTGAGCATACAGTGAGGAGGCAGCTGTCTGTAAACCAAGGAGAGAGGCCTCAGAAGAGACCAACCCAGCCCAACATCTTGATCTTGGACTTGCCTCCAGAACTGTGAGAAAGTAAATTTTTGTTGTTTAAGCCACTTAGTCTGTGATATTTGGTTATGGCAGTCCTAGCGAAGTAGTTAATGTGCCTTAGGGAACCATGTAGCACACATATTACTTCACTGAATGCTTACAACCACCTGTGTTTGTTTTTAGTCCAGGGATGGCAGAAAAAGGAAGCTTCAGGATGATGAAATATCTTCCTTGAGGTAAGTAACTGGTTAGGAACCAAAGCAGTGAAGGAAGAAAGAATGGATGGAGTCAGACAATGTCTAAAACAACCCCACAGATAGATGACCTACTCATTGTAAAGAGGAAAATGTGTTTTTAAAGGGGAGCGATCTGATTGTATCCACCTTCATCAAGGGATCAAATGGTGGTAAAATATGACATTAGATCAGTACGGATGTGATGCAATATGGAATACTTAAAATATAATGAATTAAATACAATGTCATCTATGATGTATTCTTGTCAAAAGTGTTCACTCTGACTCTAACCACACCTGTACACTTAAATTTTAATTTCTGGGAAATATAAGAGATTGGGGAACATATTAACCTATACAATGATGAAGCAATAAAACACATTCAGAATGTGAAACAATTTATGGGAAAACTGGTCTGGACTCTTGAAAAAGTAATGTCATCAAAAAGAACGTGTTCTTCCTTTCTCTCTTCCACCTCATTCTACCCCAGTTGGGGAAAGCTTTACCTAGTTTTGAAGATAAGAAAAATTCACTCTGAATACTTAGGGTATCCTCCCAAATCTTTTGCATATTCCCCAAGTTCTAAATTTTGAAACTCAGAAATGAATATGAAGTCTTTTGCTCACTGGGTTCTACTTGGTAATCACTTCCTTGAGGTTAAAAGTAATCAGTCCTAGCTGCTGTCTCCACTACATTTTTAAAATCACTGATGTGTACTTATTAATGATTCTGCTAGAATACCATCCTCCCACAAATATTTTAAAATTCAGTGTATATCAATCCTTTCCAATCATTTTTGACATTAAAGTGTCATATATTAGCTTAGACTTTTGTGTGCAGACAAAATGAGTTCTTTAAAAGAGGGTAACCCAACACAAATATAAGTTGAGCCATACAGGTAATTCTAAATTTTCTAGTAGCCACATTAGAAAAGTAAGAAGAAATAGGTATGATTAATTAATTTTATTTAACCCAATATGTCCAAAATAACAGCAACATGTAATTAATATAGGAAAGATATTTTATGTATTTTTCCATGTTAAATCTTTGAAACTGAGTATGTATTTTATACTTACAGTATAACTCAGTATAATTTGTACTACCCACACTCTAAGTGCTAAGTATAGTGGCTACTTTATCGGACACTGTGACTCTAACAAAACACCAGAACCTTCAAAACTGAATATAGGTTATTTTTCTAATTGGATTAAAGTTGTTCTGATTTTTATAACATTCCATTTGATTCATGGGGACTAACAATAGATAATAAAAATATCTGTATATCACACACTCAAAAACAAATATGGAAACTTGTGTCATAGTAATTCTCTAACTTGGAAAATTATGTTTTCAGTTATGTTTTAGGTTCATGTATTTTTTATTATTTCTGTGTTTATCCACAGTATATCTTGGCAATAGCCATAAATAAGAATTATAATCACACTCTGTAAATAACTAGGATCACTGTTGATCAGATGATGAGAAGAACTTCCTGGCAGAAAACAGTAGGAAGAGGAAGAGAATGAAGAAGTTGAAGATATTTTGAAAAACTAGACGCTTTATTTCAACTCATGGTTTCTGATGACACTTAGCTGCATTGGTTTTGGAAGATAGAATCTGGGTTAATTTATGAAAACTGGAAGAAAGCCTTGGGACTAGAAAATTTCAAACCAAAATTTTAGCATTTAAAAAGTAAATAAAATACCGAAGGAAACATGGTCTAGCTATTTTTAAGGTAGTAACTACGCTATCTATGGGGATTCATGTAAAAGGCTATCTATACATGCTTACCTAATGCTCAGACAGTATGTTTCTTTTGTATCTTAGGTACATAATAAATATTTTTGAATAAATAAATGCAGCAGAAGTGTAACTTCTTATTGAAACCTGACACTAAGTGAGATACTAAGTAACTAAGACACAGGTTATAAAGATTGAATTCTTAACATGTTTTCATCAAAAGCCAAAAGCATGGTACTCTTTACTGTGAATAATTTACACAAATTTGATCTACCTTATAGTAATTCTCAACATATTGGCTTCCATAAAGTTCTGAGATTTGTGCTTTACAAATATTCCTTGTCCTCCAGGATCTATGGATTTTTAACTTTTTAGATAGCTATAATGGTCTCATTTGACCCTGATATATGGTTATCAAGTTATTTTTTATAAATATAGCTTGCGTCTACATAGTACCACAAATGCAATCATGTTGTAACTAAAGTGTTTTCTTGGCAGTCAGTGATGCACCTAATAATTACATTGAAAATAATTCATTTGATTTGCTCCTTTCTAAAACCTGTGGATTGTTCAGTAATTTATATATATCCATCTGATCTGATCAATTGTGTAAAACAGATTGTAGAATCATTCACAGCTTTTTAAACTTAGTGCTTTATAAATTTCCTACACCTAATGTATCAAATAGAAAAAAATAATAAATTTGAACTAAAAGTTCCATGTCTTAAAGTGGTAAGGTTAATTTTTTACTAGTGGAAGGATTGTTTTAAGTAGGTGAGAAATATATTTCTATGAATTGAGGTAATAACAAAATTGAAGAAATTTTGATTCCATTTCACTAGGGCAGGTCTCTTATAACAATCTGGTTAAATTGCTCAGGGATTTTTAAAGAAATAATAGGAAAAAATAAAATCCAATACGAATGAAATATTCTGTTTCTAAGAGCTGGTGTAATTTAATCTCACTCTGTAAAAGAAAAAGTCCATGACTCTTTCACATAAAACTTGGAAAATATCATTTTTAGCTATATTCCAACTCTTTACAGTAACACTTGAGCAAGCTTAATAAAAACTTTAGATTTCAAGACATAAATAGGGTCTGAAATGGTTACTAAGGTATATTTAATAGATTTATTATTTCCTTTAAATAACTTATGTAGCTGTCTAAGATTTATCAAATTGATGAATACCAAGAAAATAATCTATGGTCTTAATTACCAAGTTCCCAAACCATAAAGAATGATACTGGGATCAGAGGGTAAAAAATTACTCCTTTGATCATAGAGTACAAACATTATAGAATCTTTGCTGCTGTACATATACATCTATATGAGGAAATTTTTTCACATTATGTACAATTGCATTGTTTAGAGTTTCTTTGGAGAATTAAAAGCCCATGTTAATATTTAACTATGGTAATATTAATAAGTACTCTCTGCTTAAAAAAAATCAACAGGACCAAATAAATGATATCTGAGGTATCTCCCTCATGAAGTTCTACAATTCTATGAAAATTTTAAATTTGGGGGAGAAATTGTTTTTGTTTTAGCTTTGGAAAATCTTCTATTTTTGAAATTGAAAGCTATAGCTTCACCTGTGAGCTAATGACTTTGAAATCTGTATCTCTAAATCCCAAGTTTCTCTCTTTGGAGAAACAGACACTACGTGCTAGCCACTGACCATCTCTCAGAGGTGCTGGCCCTCCCCAAAGCACCTCAAACTCAACATGTCTAGAATAGAAGGTATGGCCATCTAAAACCATCCCCACCTTTCGGTATCATTTATCCTTGCAGAAGATGCTGCCACTACTTCAGTGTCCCACAGCAAAAATTTTGATGCTATCTTAAATGGCTCTTTACTGACCACTTTCAATTTTTCCAAAAGTTATGTAACAAAATGATGTGAGATGGTGATTGAAGCCTATTCTTGTGCCTGGAAGTAATCAACAGAGCAAGGCATTATAGTGACAGTATCTATTTTCTTCAGATGAGACTCTCAGTTTTTCCCCAGATTCAAAAGAGATTACCCTGATGGTCTTTATTTGCCAGAGATACAAGAAGGAACTGGAAGAAGAAGGGCTGGGCGTTGTTTCTGGAGACATGCTGAGGATCTTAGTTTGAGCAACTATAACAAAGTACCATAGACTGGGTGGCTTGTAAAGAACGGAAATTTCTTTCTCAAGGTACTGGAAACCAGAATTCTGAGATCAGGGTGACAGCGTGGTCGGGCTCCGGTGAGAGCCTTCTTCCAGGTTGCAGACTGCTGACTTCTCACTTTATCTCCATAGCAAAAAAGAGAGCAAGAGAGCTCACGGAGTCCCTTTTATCAGGGCATTTATTCCATTGATGATGGCTCCACTCTTGTGACCCAATTTTCTCCCAAAAGTCCCATCTCCTAACACTATCATTTTGGGGATAGAATTTTAATATGTGAATTTTAGGGGACTCAATCCATCCATAACACAGAGTTTAAAGAATGCAGTCCTCCCTTCTGCTTGTCACTTCTCATGATAAAGGAGAACACTCAACCTTTGTGCCCCTCTCCTACAAGATTAGAGGTGTCAAAATCTTCCCTCTCCCTAGCACACTAAGTTGCAGACTGGCAAAGGACACTTGCCTGAAAGTTGTTGAGCCATCTAACTGGTGGAGCACCCGATGCTGTTAGGGTGTGCAGAAAGGGTCAGGAAAGAACAGAGCCCCTGAAACAGGGAGTACCAGGAGCCAGTCTTTGTTTCCACGCAAGGACGTGTGAATCTAAATTTCCCTTGTTTAGACTGGCGACTGGGGCTTCATTCCTATTTCTGGCTCCTCCACCATCACTCGATGGAGGGCCATGGGCATTCAGTGGTTAAGGGGTCCTCAGCAGGAAAAGCCTGTGGGGTGAACAGATCTCCTTCTGGGAAAATAGGAAGGAAAGGGAGCCCTGGAGGAGAGAGGAACTGGCAAATGGCCCACCAAATCTCCCCTATCAGGGGACTGCAAGGGATAGCCTTGTGCCAGCCTCTGGATAAAAACAAATGTACCTACAAAAGAAAACCAAATACTTGGAAGTCCGTCTCACAGACTTCCCACAGAGGGAAAAAGAGCCAGGTAGCTTTACCCTGAGAAGTAGAGGCCAAGAGAGAGGGAACAGTGAGCCTGCCAGTAGCAAATTGTATTGCTCAAGTCAGCAAACGTGCCCCCTGCCCCACACTCTGCCTTGACAGCTGCCATGGTCTTGAGGGATGACAAGGGAGGAAACGGGGAGGGAGAGGGATGAAGAAAACCAGCCAAGATCCCCTCCCCTGGTCTGTGCTAAAGGACTGGAACTTCGAACAGGAAAAAGGGCTGTTTCAAGAGCCCAAAGTGCCTAAAATATTGTGTGATTATGCTGAAATATCATGAAGAGAGTCTACTTCCCAGGAGAAAAAGTCTATATTTAGAAGCAGTTTTGGAAAGAAAAGGCTGTTCCATGTTTACGTCAGTATCAGTTAAGACATCTTGATCAAGCTAATACATGAACAATCAAGATCCTACATATTTCCCAGATCTATTCTTGTCTTTCTTGTCCTGTTTATAACTGCCAAGCTGATGTAACCATCTCTCACCTCTTAACAAGTTCTCTTTCTTTTCTTCTAGCCTGTTACCTTTCCCCAATTTTTCCAGCATTTTTTTCTCTATCCTTTCTAAATTGCAAATCTGATTGTCATTCTTTAATGGTTTGCAATTCTTAGCAAATCAAATTTTATTCATTTTGCAAGACATTCCAGGAGCTTTATGATCCTACTTCCTGCTTACCCACTCCTTTTTATCAGTTGCTTAAAATTTATACAACTGTAAACCTGAACCACTTAGAGTCTCTGAACATTCTTTCCTCTCTCAGCCCATATATGTTTTTATTTACTTTTCCCCTTTGCTTGGAATGCCAGAAAATTCTGCTAGGCAATTCATGAATTTTCAAGAATGACTAAATGCTGACTAGCCACAAAGACTTCTCTGATGTCTTCAGGCTGACTCAACTGTTCTTCTCATAGGTTCCCTCTGAGTTTGGTAGATAACATCATTGAAATGACTGCTTCAGTGATTCATTATACATCACACAATAGTATCAATTACTGTCAAAATTAATTAGATTTGTTTCATGAGGACTTTCAGTTCTTAATATCAGAAAAAGATATGCTTCTCTTGAATAACTTGTTGGGCTTTAATACAAGGATACTTAATTTTGTATTTTTCTTTAAAGGATAATAATACCCTCAAGGGCACCCAGCATACACGTTCGGATTAATTGCATTTTCTTGAATGAATAAGAGAACGCCAGTATATCTCTCTTGCTTTAGTCATAGAAAGCTCAAAGAGAATTTATGGCCCATCTTGAGTAACCACACAGGACCTCATGGCATATGGTTGCCGTATTAACCTTAAAGTTGATTTCACTTCATGTTTTGCCTTTTTTTTTCCTTTGTTCTTTTATACTTACCATTTCATACACTTATTTGTCCTTTTTAAAATATTTCAATAAAATACATGTACATACCTCATTCCTTTTGAATGCAAAAAGGGTAAGTCATAAGTAGTAGGCATGCATTCACTATTTAATGAAAGAAAAGTGATGTAAATATAAAACCAACATAATGTGACAGAATTTATTAAAATAGATCACTGAATTTAGTTTGTTTGTAGACATTGTTATGGAAGGAAACAATAAAGTATACTAATTCTACTTTTAATTTAACTTTCACTGCTGTATAAGCTTGAATCTAACACACTGACTACCATACTAGAAAAAAAAAATTTTTTTCTTGGGGCCACAGTGTTTTGAAAACAAAACGATCCTTTCTAATTTCATGAAAAATTGGTTACTTTTTATTGTTTTCTGTGCATGAGTTATATGCAACTTGACAAATAATTCACATAGCTCCCAAGGTGAAGAGATGTGTGAGTTGTGTATGTTTCCTGGGCTCAAAACTAACATGAGTTAAATACAACTCATATGGCAGTTAATGCACTAAACTATAGATATTATTACTTCTTAAAAAGTATGTCTGATTTCATCAGATTTTCAGTAAAATATATTTGAGTAACGGGCATGAAATTGCCAGAAAGATTATATCATTCTAGTTTTACTACACCAGACATGTTTTTCCACAAGAACACCCCTGATAAAGACCTGAGATTATAACAAACTTCCCATCTAAATATTCCCAGTCACAAAGGAAATTATTCTAACACAGGAACTGTTTGAGACTTCCTTAAGTGTGCTTCTTGTTAGGTTATCTCTATCCCCCAACTCTTAGATAAGAAATTGTTTGCTGATACTGCAGGTAGAGAAAGTTTATGCTTTAGGATAAAAAATTAAAATGAAAAAATCAGATCTAAAGTCATGATTCTTCATATTACTTTTATATTTAGCTATTTGATTTGAAAACGTTCCCAGTCATAAGCACTACTGAAGTTCTTTAGTAGTGACGTATAACCTCCTATTAAGAACATATTCAGTTAGCCTTTACTTTCAACTTTTCCTTTTATGAAATCTACCTAGATGTTAGGCAACAGAAAAGAGAAAGTCAGGGACCTTAATTGGACAAGCATTCTCTGAATAATCAAAAGATTTGGAGTTGGATAGAAAGCTTATATAAGAAATAATTGGTTCTTAACCACTAAGTTTAGGATTTTTTTGAAGTGAAGCCAATTATATTTCTCTGCATGTTCCTGCCAGATTTGGGGATATTTAAAAAAGAGAGACACTAGGGAAATAGAGAACATTGGCTTAAAAATAATTAAAAATTGGACTACGCATTATTTAAATCCTGATAAAAAAAATACAGTTACTACATTCTGTCAGTGGACTGAAACCCCTAAAATAAAAAGAAACAGCTGGGTGCATAGGCTCACACCTGTATCCCAGCACTTTGGCAGGCTGAGATGAGAGGATTGCTTGAGGCCAGGAGTTCAACACCAGCCTGGGCAATGCAGCGAGACTCCCATCTCTACAAAAATAAATAAAATTAGCCCAGCGTGTTGGTTTTAGCCTGTAGTCCTAGCTACTTGGGAGGCTAAGGCAGGAGGATCCCTTGAGCTCAGGAGTTCGAGGCTGCAGTGAACTATGATTGTGCCACTATGCTCCAGCTTGGGCAACAGAGACAACTAAGACAGGGCAACTTTAAGACCCTATCTTAAAGTCTTGATTCAACCAAAATGTACTTATGTGTCAATCAGTGTTCTAAGAAATGTAATATTTTATGTCATTTAACTTTGCAATAAATCCAGGTGGGACTTACGATGAGGATTATACAAATGAGGAGACCAAGCCTAAGAGAGGTTAGGGACTTTCTCAAGAGCTTCCCATAATGTGTGGTTAAAGCAAAGGATTGGGGTCCATAGGCTGAGACATAGCCAGGAAAAAAGAACAATTATGGGCTAAATATGGACTTGAAACTACTTCTACCACCCCTAGCTATGTGGCTGGGGTAAATTATGTAACCTCTTTGAGGATCTGTATGTAAGTTGATAATTATATCTCTCTCGCAGTGTTTTGAGAATGAAATGGGATTGTGCATCAGAAATATAGTAGGTATTCAATAAATGTTCAATATATTATTGCATAATTAGTTAATTAGTGAAAAGTTCTTTCATGGTTTCTAATGAGGATTGAATAGGTTAATATATATATGACTGTCTATCACATATAAGTACTAATAAATATTATATAATACTATATTATTAAAGCCACTAAATAATAATAAAATTTCTAAATAAGCATAGTTATTATTATTACCATTATTAACTTACCAAGCTTGAATTTTAGGTCTCAGCGACTGTTTACTAGTTATTCCAATCAGAAATTATAAATATTCAGCCTACCCCATGCAAAATCTCTTTCTTCAAAGTTAAAACTGAATGCCATGTATTTGTGCTCTCATCTCTGAAGTTACCTATCTACTTTAAGTTCACATCTTGCTTGTTCTTTCCTAGTTTATTTTTCCAACATTCTATACAGAACTACATTAAAAAAAAAAAAAAAAACTTCCAGTGAATGTGGCTACCTTACAAAACCTGCCTCTCTCTAATTGGGGCCGGCAATACACCGCGTTCCCTTTCTGCTGGCCAGGGACTATTTCCTTGTTTAGGAGAGATTTGACACTGCCATTTCCAATTCATGAACCCACATGTCACTGTCATACGCCTGGTTTTGATCTTTGAAGCACCTCTTCCTAAACTGGTTTTCAGACTCCTTGCTTTTAAGGAAAGGAGACCTGGTGCCTCCGTCAGATATTATTAACCTGAGGAGAAACACAAATCCTGCCATGACAGATGTGGCTTGTGACATAAGCATGCTGTTGTCTCCCAGAGTCTGGTCAGTCTGAAGGGGACAGCCCAGCCTGCTGACCGGCATTGCATGTGCAGGAAACCAGCTGGACAAAGGGTCGAATCTGTTTCAAATTAGGGGAGTAGAAATACAGTAAGATGATTGCACTACGATTAAATGACTGAAAACAATTTATCAGCTCAGTAAGTTGTCACACTATCTGTCACATAAATGAGACAGTAAAACAGATTTGGTCTATAACAGTCTGATGAAATGCAAACCGGACCTGATTATTCATTTTTGTAGATTCCCTGCTTTTATTACCTTTTTGGAAAGAATTTCTTAGGTTTAGTAGTCATTCATCAAGAACTCAGTTCTCTCTCTGAGGTCCTTATATTTTTGCTCTTTCATTCTCTGAAATATTATTTTAAGAGGAGACAGCTTCGAGACTGTACCCATAAGTCTGTCATCTTTTCATTCATTTTAAGAATCAATGAAACTTGAAATGCCCTCTACTAATAAGGACTTCCATTTGTTGAGGACTTATTATGTGCCAGGCTACACTTTTTATAGGCAGTCACATTTAATCCTCACGGCGACCACAGTAGATGGCTTTTATGATCTTCATTTTAAGGATGGAAAAACTGTGCCTAAGAAAAATTAGATAATGTACTCAGTGTCACACAAAACCTAAAGTGCAAGATCTGGAATTTAAACCTGGGTCTATCTGACTCCAAAGACTATGGTTTTCATCATTTACTCTTCATTTGGATCCAATTCAATTAAAAAAAGTATTTCCTGAGTGCCATTATCCAATTAGTGGGGGGAACTCAGGGTAAGGATTGGTAGGAACTTAAGCAGATCGAAGTTGGTAGGAACAATACATAAGGTACAGTCTAGGCAAACAAGACGTAATTATTAAAACTGAAGTTCAGTTCAGTTCCCACTTCACTGTTTCAAGCCAATAAAACATAACTATCTAACCTTACGGAGAAAACCTGGAAGTGTGCTACTGAGTAGACAAAAGGGGCCATAGGTATAAACAGCCCGTGCCTTGATGAGATAATTGGAAAATGTTTTCAATTCACCACAGACAACTTCTATTCTGATACTTTATAGCCTGAAGATAAGAGGAAAATAGGCAATTCTTCAATCATTTGGAGATGCACACACACAGCCATTGCGGGGCTATCGATTTGCCGGTTATCAATTTGTTGCATCTTAGCTCCAAATCCACCTATCTTCGCGCTGGAGCGGCGCCCTGGAATTGTTTCTCTGCCAGCTGGCACGATGTCCGTTCAGTAAAAGATGCGGGGACCAGGAAGCACTGGGAGAGGAAGGGGTTTCTCTTCCTGTTCAGGTGTTACATATCTTGCTCCAACAACTCACTGCAGCTCCTCTAGCGCTGGTGTGAGGGGGCTCAGTGGTGCACGCCGTCAGAAGAGTGGCCAGCACAACCACGGGCCTCTTCCCCGTCAGTCTTGCTGGCTCCTCAGTGGGCAGCTTTTCAGCAAGTCTCTTTGTCACCCCAGTGGGTGGCTTCCAGCTTCACAGTTACTGTCTGCAGCACTCAGCAAATTCACCCTCCAGTGGGCACAGCCACACTCTGCAGAGAAGCTGGATCTCAGCCTTGGAACGAGAGAAGCTCTTCCAAGTTTGTTCCTTCCTTGGAGATTCTCTCTCAGCTCCACAATGAGAAGTTATTCTCTTCACAGCTGTTATCCCTGCCCCTCCATTACCCGTAAAGCCCAAATACAAACTCCTCCATAATTTCTTTTTCAGATTCCTAATGTAATTGCCTCTCTTTTCTGAATTTCTATGAATAATTTAATTCGACTTCCCGTATGCATCTTGACACTGTTCCCTTATATTTTAAGTACAATAATTATGAATTATTTTGCACCACTCATAGTGTGATTTTATTCACACCTTGATCTTCTTAAACTTTTTGGTGCTCTGAACCTCTGAGCCTCTGAGACTCTGAAGGTCCTACTTTGGAAGAATCTTGGCTTGCCCCTGCTACCCTCTGCTGGTACACAGTGCCACCACTGAGCTATTGCTTATTGCTGTGGTTTCATCCCAGGTCCCTGCCTAGGCCAGCCTGGTCTTTTGAAGGAGAGTGGCTCTGGGTGTGATTTCATTCCTTTGTTACCAGCATGTTAGAGCTTACCCTTGCTCAGGTTCCCAAGGCCTCAATTCTAACACCCAGTCCTCCTGGGCACCGATACAGCCATCCTCCTCTGCAGCCTTTCTGCATTGGAGCCTCTGGATCCCAGTGGGCCCAAACACCCACCCACGTAGAACCTGCAGACCTTTTGTCCTCCATGTCCTGAGAGATCTATCCAACACAGAGAGTTCATTCCACATTTTGGTGATTCATCTGAAAATCTTGAGGGTCATTAGAAAAGATTGAACGGATGGTGTAGCCACCCTGAATGAGTCACTTTCCCATTCTTTCCAATTGAGTCACTCTTCCCAAGGATGGATGCAGAAACTTTTACACACACACACACACACATACCACACACACACACACCACACACATACTATAAGCTTCTGAACGGTCATCTACGTAATTGCTTATAACCTTGCCTTATCTTTTCCACTAGACTCAAAATCCTGTCTAATGGATACAGGACTCAGATTCCTGTATGTGAACTCAATGCCTAATATATTTCTGCCTTTTGTCCTTACAACATAATGTAATGTTTTGTGTATAATAAGTGGACAAAATATTTGTCGAATGAGAGAGTGAATGAACTGCATTACTTTTAATTCCAAACAATTAGGCTTATTAGCATAATCACATAATTAACAGTTTCACTTTAAAAATAAATCATTGAGAGTAATAGAAAAGGGACTCAAAAAGTGCTTACTTAGAGACTAGTGATAATCAATCAGTCATTCATAAAAACATTTATTGGGTATGCCCTATGTGCATAGAACTATGCTAGGTGCTAGGATAACAAAAAATAAATTATGAAAGATGCCTGCTATTACGGAGTTCAAAGCCTGTAGAGGACAACCAGCACATACACAAATATTTATTTTTCAATGTAAGAAGGCCAATGAAGTTGAGTATAAAATCGTGAGGATACAGAGGGCACATAGTTATGTAGCACTCTGTAATTCCACCAGCATGACACTCAATAACGAGACTGCAATTACCACTTTAATAATTGCCTTCTCTAAAAGACTGTAAGCTCCATGAGGTCAGTGGCTCTGTTTGTTATGTTCACTATGGTCTCCTAAGTAACTAGCAGAGATCTTGGCACATAACAAGCATTGAATAAACTACTGCTGCTACTACTACTACTAACAGCTAGAGGAGAAGGTCAAGGAAGCACAGCATTTTACTTCACAGTAAATTACAGGAGATCAGACTGGTGTCAGATGGATATTATTTTGAATCCTAGCTCCAACACTTGTTAACTAGGTGGACTAAGGTGTTATCTTTCTGGACTTTAGTTTTTACATCTGTGAAATGGAAGTAATACTATTACCTAACTCATAGCTTTATTGTGAAAATTAAGATAATAACCATAGACACTTACGCACACTTCATAATGTATAGTGTGCACTGATTAAACACTAACTGTATTATAAATATTACTATTTTCTGTATTATCTTTTTGTTACTCACAATGAAAGCAGAGGAAAAAAGAGGCAATACTTCTCAATGTAAATTCAATGAGAGTGCTTCACATTTGTAGACGAATGGGATAAAGGGACTCTCAGAACCTTCCCTTGAAATGTTAATAATTATTACTAATAAGTTTCACAATCTGAAATTCTGATATACTAATAATTGTCACAATTTGAAATTCAAAGGCTTTTATGTCCTTATTCAAAGTCTCTGCATGAGAAGTTGATGGTGACAAATCAAGTGTATCTTCTTAAACCAGGATTTAGTTAAATTGATTAACTAAAATGGTTCTCTTTTCATATTTAGAAAATATAAACAACCTTTATCCCTAAAATTTTTCTTTCAGGGCTTTTTCCCAAGAATCAATCACTGGATATATGCAATGATTTCAATACAAGTTTTTCAGTGATATTTATTAGACTGAAATTGGATATTGAGCTAAAATTGGAAGTCCAAATATCCAATAATGAGAATTGGTTAAATAAATTACAACTCTATGGAATACTATGACGCCATTAAATGTGACGGTATAGAGAATATTAGTGCTTACAATATATTAAGTAAGTAGATTTAAAACTGCATATATTAAACATACATAAATGTGTATATACCTGTGTGTATAAATATCCATATGTTTAAGCATATTGGGTATTTTATTTAATAAGAATAAAGCCTTTTTAATTTTATTTTTAGTGGACTTTACATGATTGATTTTTATATATACTTGATTATAAACAACACTTATACAAAATAACATAGCACTATATACTTTTAATATTATGACTCAAGAATTAAGGGCTTTCTTTAAGAGCTTTTAAGTAATTTTTTCCTCAAAAGTTCCATTTAAAAGGCTTAACTGAGTAAACAACAACTAGCACAAAATACAGTGACCAATACATTTGTACCTATTTGACCCACCATAGCTGCACACATGTGTAAGGATAAAATTAAGTCAATTGTTTTATTTTAAATGCTTTAGACTTGAAATGTATAAAGACAGCTGGTTTGGTAATTCTGGATTTTTATAGAGCAGCAAGGCTTATTGTTTACTTAACCCTCAATCTTGCTTCTTTATATATTTCTTTTTTAAAAAGGTAAAAGATATATATTATTTTATTATAGATCCATTTGGTTGTCAATAGGCATCTGTGTTAGGCAGAATAATCCCCCCTGAGACCAAAAAAATAGTCCACATTCTAATTCTCAATCAGCAAATAGCTTACCTTACATGATAAAAGGAAATTAAGGTTGCTGACTAGTTGACCTGAAAATAGGGAGATTGTCTTGGATTATCTGGGTGGGCCCAACATAATCATAAGCATCCTTAAAAGTGGAAGAGGGATGTAGAAGAGTCGGTGTGATGCAGTATGAGAAGGAATTGATCCTTCTTGGCTGGTTTTGAAGAGGGAGGATGGGCCTGAGCCAAAGAATGCAGGCAACCTCTAAATTCTGGAAAAGGTAAGACAACGGATACTCCCTTGTGACCTCCAGAAGGAAGGCAGACCTGCTGCATACACCTTGATTTTAGCCTGGTAAGACCCATGTCAACTTCTAATCTATAGAACTGCAAGAAAATTAATTTGTGTTGTTTGCTTTAAGCTATTAAGTCTGTGGTGATCTGTTAAAGCAGTAATAGAAAATTAATGTCATCGCAAAATTAACAAGTGCAAAATCAAATTGTTTTCCTTGTCCTCAAACCTCCTCCTCTGGTCTTTCCCACTCAAGAAACAACACTTGCATTTTTCCAGCTACTGAAAACATAAATATTTGAGTCATTCTCAACTTCTTCCTCTCAAATCCAATCTGAAAGATTCTGATCAGCTCTGTCATCTAAATTTGTCCAGAATTGAAGTACTTCTCACCATTTCCACCTCTATCAAGTTCCTCAAGGATTGCAATATCAATTCAGATCTCCCTGTTTCCACGCTGGCCCCTAGATTCTTTCTCGCGTGACAGTCAGAATGATGTCTTTGAATATGTAATTCATTTCATGACACTCTGCTCAAAATCTTCCCATGGCTTTCCATCTTAATGAAATAAAATAGTTCTTATTATAACCTACAGGTCCTGCATGATTTGGCCCCCAGAAACCTCCCAATCTCATCCTTTACCATATTTCCATCACACTGTGCAAGAGAGATTGTCCTCGTCACTATTTCTAGAACTCTAGACGCACATTCCTGTGGAAATATTTTCCCTTGACAGTGGAATGCCCTGCCCAGATATCCAAGCGCATGGCTGTCTCCATTGCTTCATTCTGATTTTCCCTGACATCCTGTCTAAAGCTTTCCCCGCCCGGTCTCCCATCACCCTGTATCTCCTTGTTCTATTTTATTTTTCTCTTGGCACTTACCAGCACTTGTTTATTTGCGTTTTGCCCCATTTGAACATAATTGCTATGAGAGAGATGTGACCCATTTTTGTGATTGTTCACTATTATATTTCCCTCGTCCAAATCAGTGTCTGAGTCATAGGAGGTGTTCAGTAGATATTTGTAGACAGAAGAGATAACTGAAGCTTAAATTTTCATCGTACTGTTCACCTACTCAGTAGCCTTCAGTCAACTGCTTGGCAAAACTCAAAGCAATTAAATTTGACACACTGGAGGAATGACTTTTATCCATAAAGGAAGTCATAGAGATCATACAAGAAATTGAAAAAGTATAAAAAAACCAACCACAAAAAGAAGCCTAAATTTTGATCAAATTATGTCAGGATATGAACTCTGGGACCAGACTGTCTAGAGTCAAATTTTACTTAATTCTGCCACTTATAAGCCATGTTATCTTGGTTACTTAACCAAGATTACAACTTAAGTTACTTAGCTTCTCTGCACCTCCATTTATCATTTATAAAATAAGCATAATAATACCCACCCCATAGTGTTGTTTGCGATGGGGATTAAATGAGCTAGTATTTGATAATGCTTTGAATAGTGCTTAGCCCATAGTAAGTTCTACACAGTAGTTTTATGAATAAATAAGTAAGCTTTTCTTTTCCATTTGTATATATTTTTTCATAACATAGAAGAAAAAAAACACATTTCAAACCATTTTTTTAACAAAGTATAACATTAAAATTAAACCTAAAAAAGATAGATAACAAAGATCATACATACCATGGAATCATTGCACATTTGAACAGAAATGTAAAAATCATTTAAATAAAATAGTAACAAATAATTTAGCAGTGTAGTTAAGGTATGGTACAGAATAATAAAGTATGATTCAAACCTGGAATGTAAGGATGATTCAATAGTATTAAATCTATTAATATGGGAGGGAAAATATGATCCTAATTTATGACGAGGGGCATTTGACAAAATTTAGTTTCTGTTCTTAGTAATGGGAAAAAATATTCAGTAGTTTCTAATTATCTGTCCTTTCAAATTTTTGAACTCATATGCTGAACTTTATTCTAAAAATAAGGCTGAAAATAGAGGCAGTGCCAGTTCAAAAAATTATTTAATATATTAAAGATAAAATAATATTTGTGTCAATTTACTAAGCAATATTTCATTAGCACTATTACAAAAATTTGAGAAATAAACTGGACTGTTCATTTTATCTTCAGGAAAGAACCTAGACAAAATTTTCTACGATGCTAAACTTAGAGACAAAATTCACTTTAAATGTATAGTAAATATTACCATTACTATGTAGGAACTAGGTTATAATAATTTTTATTCAAATTACATAAAATTTCCTAGAATTGGAATTATTAATTTTTTGGCCAGAAGCAGTGGCTGACACCCATAATCCTAGCACTCTGGGAGACCAAGGCGGGAGGATTGCTTGAGCTTGAGACCAGTCTGAGCAAGAGCAAGACCCTGTCACTAGTAAAAGTAGAAAAATTTGCTGGGTGTGGTGGCATGAGCTTGTAATCCCAGCTACCTCAGGAGGCTGAGGCAGGAGGACTGCTTGAGCCCAGGAGTCTGAGGTTGCTGTGAGCCAGGCTGATGCCATGGCACTCTAGCCTGGGCAACAAAGTGAGACTCTGTCTCAAAAAAAATAATAATGATGGTAATAATAATAATGAAGAATTATTAATTTTTTAAAAAATTACTTAAAAAAATGTTTGCTTTATTCATTGCTATTGAAAAGTTCTTAGTCATGGATGAGTATTAAATTGAACTGAATCTTGCTCTGATGATTAAAAATCACTTGACATTATTATTATTTTTAATACTTTTAATTAAATCCATTTTTAAAAATTACTAAAGTAACATCTTGCTTCCGTGTGACAATTTAACAAGAATGGAAACGCTGGTAAACTGTTCCAATCTGACCTTTCCCACTGTAGTGGATGGTGTTGACTGTGTACCCAGCATCCATTCCTTTGTAGACCTTTTGATGAAGCACTGATTTATTTAGTTATATTAATATATTGCTCCCCCACATAGCCCACTTACCCAAGAGGAAGCTGACCCCACCCCAAGCCCAGGAAGTTCACATGATTGGTCTAAGGCAGAGTTTCCAAACATTTTGGTCCCAGGTATCCTTTTATTCTATTAGAATTATTGAGGATACCTCTATTGATATTCACTATAATAGCAAAAGAGAAATTTTAAAAATATTTATTAATCATTTAAAAATATTCGGGTGACAGGTACACTGAAAGCCATGACTCCACCACTATATAATTTATCCATGCAACAAAAAGCCATTTGTAACCCCTAAATCTATTCAAATAAAAAAGCAATAATAAACTCATTTTATGTTAACAAAAATAACTTATGTTATGAAAAATGGGTCCCAGGAACCCCCAGAAGTCCCCCTGTTCTCAAAGCCACAAGGGGGTTTCCTCCTAGGTCTAGTTGCTCACTGAACAAAGATCCAATTATTGAGACAACTAGGACTGTCAAGGAAGAAAGGAATTTTTTAATACAATAGATATCTTGTTGGGAGAATGGGAGAAGCTTCCTCAAATCTGTCTCCCTCAACTAGCGGAGATCATGGGCTTTTTAAGGATGGGGCCACATGCCTTGGGGCAGATTATGGTACAATTAAAAAGGAGCTACTTGCATTGGGGACAGATGTGTCTTGGCTTCAGGAAGTCTGCCCTGGGAGCTTTAGAACTGTAACTCCTTTCTCTTTTAGTAAATCCACCATTTCTGGGAAACAACTCAAAAAGTCAAGTAGTTAGTTAAGAGAGAGGATTATAAAAAAATCATACAGGGGTCATTAAAATTTGTTCATAGAGCTGGTTACACCATGACCACATTTTGGAAAATTGCAGATCCAAAATAATGCATCTCTCCATCCAATGACTGAGGGGCTTGAAAACACAATCAGCATTAGGTGTTCCCCCAGACATGGGGTCACTAATGGTGGCATGAACCAGTTCAGGCGAGTGAATCTTGAGAAGAACTTTTTGTAGGACTTCTGAGAAATCAGTTTTCTTTTGTAGAGTAAAGCCACCAGAAGAGGCTGTCTCTCTTTTTCTTTGGCTGTTATGACATGTAAAAAGTGCCACAGATACTGATATGTCTGGGAGGGTTCCAGTTTATGCCTGTTATCCTAAAGTGAGTAATAATAGCACTTCTTTTTACTCTCCAAAAATTTCCCAGTTTAAGTAATAAATTGGACAGTTTCCCTAGGAGTGTAGATGAGAAACAAAAAATTGCAATAGCTATTTTTCCAGTATGAAGAAAGCAGAGGGTAAAAGTTAGTGCCTAAAGCCATCAAAGAGGAAGCAGCCAAGAAAATCATAGACAGCAGAGCCAGAGAGACATTTACTCTGAAATCACCGTACGGCTGGGCTAGATTACTAAAATAGATTTCTATTCCCATCTGTTTCTTCACTTTCAAAATCAATTTGAGTCAAGATCTCTAGTATTTGCAGCTGAAGGTAGCTTAACGCATCTACTTCTACCACCTCAAGTGATGGTTGATAGCAGCTTGGTGTGTATTCTTCCTGCTTTTTTACCTTGGCCACACAAGCACATTCATATTTCACATAATAGGTTTTGGTTGAAGTTTGTTTTTATAGAAATGAAGTTACTGTACATATATTTAGTAATTTATAGATCTCACTCTACAATATTTCATCATTTAAATGTATTATCATGATTCCACTATTCTTGGACTTACAAGTTGTTTCCAGGTTTTGCCACTGTCAATAACACAGAAATGATTATTTTTATAAACATATGCTTTATCTGTTGCTTTTATTATGATAGGATAGATTCCTAAATCTGGGGCTGCTTGATAAAGGGTATGAAAGGATTATTATTCTTTTGTGCAATTTGAGTCAAAATTGTACATGGGCTATAGTATTAAAAGTAATTAGGAAAAATTGTAAATGGAGAAGTACTAGAATAAATAAAAACTTCTTCTAGACATACTAGAAGAAGCAACGGTCTGAATTAGTATAGTTCTTCCTCCTAATGGTAAAGTTTGGGATGCAAAGAGGTTTGGAATTTCGTTAACTGACATCTTTTATTGTCACCTAACTACTCACTTTGCCCAAATGTTTCAGGAACAGGATGTCGATGGGGAAATTAATGGGGATACAGCCCCTTCACTGGGGAAATGTTTATCTCCCATCGGCATGTTGAGGATGTAGATTTACCTGTTACACACAGTAAGTAGCTATATAAAATATGATCTCACATATATTTTATTTAAAATGACAACAGATGTTTTTATCAGTAAGTAGAAAAAGTAATTCTACAAATCAAGATAGAATGTAGAAGATTTAACTCTTGAAAACCATTTTTATTTATTACCTTATGGGGCATATTAGAAGACATAAGCCTGATATTAATAATATCTCATTCATGGCACAAAATGAATACTTTATTTCCAGGTTCTGTTGTTGATAACTTACATAACTATAAATGAGTAAAAGGAGGTTATGAACCAAACATCAGATTTTTTGTATTATTATTCATGTAAAAAATACTGTGTCCTGGATTTTATGCAATGTCTACTTTATAAAAGATGTGGTTTTGAGTTTCTATCTAGCTCTCTGCTTTTTGCCCCTTGAGTATGGAATAAAGGTTGGAGAAGGCAGGTGGAGGAAAGTGGAGACAAGAGGTTATGCTTATAATAAATAATTCACCAATTTCTTTGAAAATTTATCTTCTAATTAGATGGTATAAGCAGTTCACCCAACCGGATATTCATTCATTGCTCATAGAGTTCAAAGACTGCTCTGAGTTGTTTCATATTTATAGAGTTTGGAAGTATAAAATTTATTAAAATGAACCCAAGACACTGAAAAGAGCATTTTTGGCTGAGAATGTTCATGCATATTAAAATATTGCCTTGAACATTTCAATTAATGTGTTTATATGACTATGAAATACATATACTTGGTACAATATAAAAAATGTAAATAGTCTAAGATTTCTTTCATACTCTTACCTTTTTCCCAAAACCACCACTTTTAGTAGATACTTTTCCAGAGATAGATAAGAATATGCATATATGTATATTACTGCTTTTTATACAAATTATAGTCCCCTGTACTGAGAGCAGCACACTTTTTCTTACTTAACATTACATTACGTAGTTCCAATTCAGTACATATAGAGCATGCAATTATTTTTCTCCAGCTACCTATACCCTATTAAATTATTCTCTTGTTATTAGACATCTACATTGTTTTTCTACTGCTACTGCTACTATAAATGTACAATGAACATCTTTGTACATGTCCTATGCATATGTAGGAATCTTGCAGAAGTCAAAGTTGTATACATTTTCATTTTGACAATATTGCAAAATTGCCTTCTATGGAGGTTGAACCAGTTCTACTAATTGTGTGTGAGCTGTCTGCATCTCTATGCTCTCAGCTACAAAATGTTTTAAACTTTTCATATTTGAAAATCTGATAAATAAAAAATAGTAGCTAATTTTTGGTTTTATTTGTCTGACTATAAATGAGGTTGAGATTCAGTTCATATTTAAGAATTTTTTTTCCCCTGCTGATTGTTTATATCCTTTGCTCATTTTTTTTTCTTTTGAAGTTTTGGTCAATTTTTAAACAATTTGTTGTTGTTCCTCATGTATTAAAGAAATTAGCCCTCAGTGTTTAATGATAATGATGAATATGTGGGTCTTAGTTTGTAATTTATAATTTTAATTTTTATTATTTTTATCATAATTTACAATTTTTACGACAGATAATGCATAATATTGTAATAGAGAAAATTCATGTATTTTCTTTTATGTTCTGGATTTGGTGTCACTCTTAGAATGGTTCATTCTTAGATTTTTTTAAAACTCATTTTCTTCTAGTTACTAGTTTTATTTTCCTTGCTTAAATCTCTGATCCATATGAAATGTATTTTGGTATAGTGAGTGAAATACAAATTAAACTATTTGCTTCAACCCATTTATTGACTAACCTTCTTTATTCCACAAAGAAACAGTGTCACCTTTATTGTGTAGTAAATTATATATAGTAAAAAATACATATATTAAAAATATTGCATTTTAGTAATCAGCAAGGCTAGTTTCTCCTATTTTTTTTTTTATTTTTCAGAATTTTTCTAGCTATGTTTGAGTCAAAGATTGTTCCTCAGAGAAGCAAACTTATTAGTGTTCTCTGCAAAAGGATATTGATGGGACCAATAGTGGGATTTAAGGAATATTTATTTAATCTAATATAATTCTATTCAAATTTGTTTTTTAGGCTTCAAACAAGAAAAGTCGATTTTTGTTAAAAGGAGAAGAAAAATCACTAGGGGTACAGTTGTGGCATCAGATCAATTTCCCCCCCAAAACACCTCTAATAACATCATTCCAGCATGTTTTTCCTTAGAACATTCCTGTATCGTGGTATTCAGTTGTTGTTATTTGGGAAATGGAGCATATTATCTGAATTCCTACAACAAAAGAAAATTGTGGGTATGTGTTTTTTTTTTTTCTATTTTGCCATGTTTTCTGATCTAGTTTCCACTAATTAAGCAGTAATTTAGTCTCTTACACTTTGAAGTTTCACTCATTACCTGGCTTCTGTAAGTCAACAAAAGGCAACATCTAAAGCTCTCAGTATTGGACCATCACTTTGGGGACTGCTAATTGAATGTAATTACTTTATTTTGTGCCAGGGTTCATACTTGCAACATTGCCTTGTAATAATTTAAATTGTCTGCATACTGCAGGGGGACTGTTTGACGCCAGCGTGGAGACGGTCAGACAGCCACTAGGGCCTTGGAAGCAAAGTCAAAAGTAAGGAGACATTGTCATTTGGCTACCTACTCATTAGCTGCCCTCTATGGCTGTCTGTTGTTTTGAGTGAACAGGATGTGTAGTGACTGAATCTTGCCCCTAAAAATAGCTATGAAAACATGCATTTGTGATGTACAGTAATTGGTTGCTTAGTTGATTGCAGATATTTTTAAATACCTTGGGGTAAAAGCAAGATATTTTTAAGCCATGACCTTGCCTTGAAATACCACATTAATATTCTCTCTCTCTCTCTCTCTCTCTCTATGTGTGTATATATGTGTGCATATAATATATATTTATATATAAGGAGAGGGGAAGACAGAAGAAGAGTTGTAACAGGAAAAAGATCAAAAGGATAAAACTAAAATTTAGAGTTGTCCTTCATTATCTCATTTGATGAATTTGAAGAATGGTGTGTAGCTAAAACATAAAATCAAGTTCTCTTGTCATTTCCCTGGCCTTATATTTTGGCAACCACCTTGCTTCCAAAAGGATGCATCACCCAAACTTCATTTTTTTTTTTTTTTTACAACATGTTAAAGGAAAGTTTATTGTAGAAGGGGAAAATTACAAGCCTGAAGCTCTTAACAAGCTCTGGAAAAGCTCTCTGACCCACACACTAGGTGCAATTCAGGCTGAATTTTTGCCTCTACTTGGGTGATTAATCATATGGTGAATCTGGTCTCACTGGCTCTAATAATAGGGCTTGTCTTTGGCTCTTTGTGGACCAGAAAAATAAGAGCATCTTCCCTGAGTGTCAGAATCCTCCCCTTTTGTTAATGGTGCCAGCAGGTCTACACCACTAGCAGTTAAAGCTAATGTGAGCCTTTCGTTCTCAAGTTGCACTTAAGTTTAGAAAGAAAAAAATACTACAGTTTTGAAAGAAACGGTAAGGTATATGGTAACAGGAAAAATTTACTGAAAAAATAAAACAAGATTAAACTGATAAAATTAAGGGTGACTCTTTCATTTATTTACCTGACTCTTGTCTAATTATTTCTTCACGATGACTGGAAGAAGGTTGGAAGAATACAATGACCACCAAAGTAATTGATGCCAATTCTTTCCTGATATGCATATGCTTACTGTGTTTTTTAAAAAACATTGTTCGCATGGAACAAAATGCACTTTCAAAGCATAAAATTCCGTGGGTTTTAGTATATTCACGAAGTTGTACAGCCATTGCCGCAATCTAATCCCATGACATTTTCATCTCCCCAACATGCAACTCCGTACCCATTAGCAGTCGCTCCTCATTTACTCCTTTTCCCCATCAGGCCCTGGTGATCTTTTTCCACTTTCTGTTTCTAAGAATTTGCCTACTGAGAACATTTCATATAAATGGAATCAAACAATATGTGGCCTTTCGTGATTGGCTCCTTTCACTTAGCATGTTTTCAAGGTTCATCCATGTTGTAGCTTGTCTCAGTACTTCATTCATTTTCATGGCTGAGTAATATGCCATTGTATGTCCATACTGCATTTTGTGTATCCACTTTTCACTAGTCTCCGTTTTTTGGCTATTTTGAATAACGCTGCTATGAACATTGCTATATACGTTTTTGTGTGAACATATGTTCTCAATTCTCTTGTGCAAACTTCTAGGAGTAGAATTGCTGGTCATATGGTGACTCTGCATCTAACTTTTTGAAGAACTGCTAGACTGTTTTCCAGAGTGACTGCACCATTTTACATTCCCACCCAGTAATCTATGAGGGGTTCAAATTCTCCCTCATTTGTCTATTTTTTTTTATTATTATAGCCAACCTAGTATGTGTGAAGAGTTATCTCATGGTTTTGATCTTCATTTTCCTAGCAATTAATGACGCTGAGCATCTTTTCATGTGTTTGTTGGTCATTTGTATATCTTCTTTGGAAAAACATCTACTCAAGTCCTTTGCCCATTTTTTTATCGGGTTATTGTCTTTTCATTGTTGAGTTGTATGAGTTCTTTATATATTCTGAAGAGTAGACTATTATCAGATGTATGATTTGAAAATATTTTCTTCCATTCTGTGGGTTGTATTTTTTTTTCTTGATAGAGTTACTGTACAATTTATCTTTTTTTTTTTTTATTTGTAGCTTGTACTTTTGGTGTGTTATCTAAGAAACTGCTGCTTAATCCTAGATCTTAAAAAATTTACCCTTATGTTTTTCTTCCAAGAGTTTTATAATTTTAGCTCATACATTTTGGTCTTTATTCCACTTCAAATTAATTTTTAAATATGATGTTAGGCTAGGTAGAGTCCAACTTAATTCTTTTGCATGAAGATATCCATTTGTCCTGGCATCATTTGTTGAAACGATGATTCTTTTCACATTGAATGGTCTTGGCAAACTTGCTGAAAATTAATTCAACACATATGAGTTTATCTCTGAGCTTTCAATTCTATTCCATTGACTTATATGTTTATCTTTTTGCCAGTACCATATAGTCTTGATTATTGCAGCTTTGTAGTAAGTTTGGCAATCAGGAAGTGTGAGTCTTCCAACTTTGTTCTTTTTTCAAGATTGTCTCGGATATGTGTGTGTAATTTTAACATAATTATAATCAAAATCACAATAGAAATTTTTGAGCTGAGAAAATCTGAAAACATTTTGGCTTTTTAAAGTGTTTTAAAGATCTTATTATAAAATAAATAATTTCAAATTATCTGAATGTGCCAGTCTTTACTGTTCAGTAATAAAGAATATTTTTAGTAAATGGCCTAACTCAACCAAAAGCCAATTTATATTCATCAAATTAATGTTTTAGAATGAAGAGTTATTGTGGGAGTAAAGGTTGCAATAGAATATTCTAAATTCTATACTTAGAAGAAAATTTGTGTCAGAATAACTGTGTTTACCTTTCAGTCCTGCTGTTCATTGCTGATGACCTAGAGCAAGGTGCTTTGTCTTTCTAATCTTGCTTTTCTTATATATAAATTCATTATAAGCCCATATTCCAGGAAACTGGAAGGTAAAACATGGGAAGTAGAGAGCACATGCCTTCCATCTAGAGTTTCAATCCACATATTGCACACATCACTCCCACTCACATACCATTACCCAGAACTTAGTCACATGACCGCTGTTCGCTGTAAGGGAGCTGGGAAATAGTCTTAATTTTGGGCAACTGTGTTGTCAGTTAAAATGCAGAGAAACTATCTGCTACAGATAAGATAGCATGGACATTCCTCTGCCAAACTCCTTAAAGTCCATTCACCCTTTCCTTTATTTGCATGGGCAGTTTGTATCTTTCATTCAGAAAGATTTTTACATGTTTAATTGTTTAATGACATACTTTTTATGATTACAACAATTTTATTTTCTTTTCTCTTTTTCTTTCTTTTTTTTTGAGACAGGATCTTGCTCTGTCACCCAGGCTGGAATGCAGTGGCATGACCATAGCTCACTCCAGCCTCAAACTTCTGGACTCAAGCAATCTTCCCACTTCAGCCTCCTGAGTAGCTGAGACTACAGCTGCACATCATTATGCTTGGATAATTTTATTTTTGTAGAGACTGGATCTTGCTGCGTTGCCCAGGCTGATGATCTTGAACTCTTGGCCTCAAGCAAAGTGCAGAGATTACACGTATGAACCACCATGCCCTGCCTACAATTTTTTTAGGTAGTTTTTTCTTTTCTTGTTTTTAACTGAGTTTTATTGGAGTATTTTTTACAGTACTTGGTTTTATTACAGATACTTGGTAAGCTAAATAACACAGAAAAGTTTATAAAAAGCAACAGTTACTCCCTTTGCTCATAGCATTTATTCTGTTTCTGTTTTTAATTCTTATGGTGGTTACTTCCATAGCTATGTATATATTTGAGCTTCTATTTCCTGTTTTATCTAATTTAGATGATACCTATTAATTCTCCAACACAGAAGAAGATGAGGATTTTACTCACTGTATCCCATTTCCCCATCTAGGAACTGGTATTACTATTTAAAATTTATTTTATTGTTAGTTATTTGATTGATTATCTTTATAACCTTGAATAGACATATTTATAGCTCTGAATTTTATTCCATTAATTTTTCAGAGTATCTTTTGATTCCTATTTATAAGATGAGGATATTGGCACCTTCACAATTTTCTTCACTGTTTCTCTCTTTAGCCTTCATTTTTTGTCAAGTGCATTTTTAGTTGCACATTATCAAAACTGTACGCAATTTCCTTCTGCCTGACAACTACAATAAAGTCTTGATACATGTTTTTCTTATAAATAGGCTCTAAAAGTTAAGAGAGCAATTATAGGATTTATGTTATTATGACTATGTAAATAATATGCCTAAATTGTATCAAGTGATGTGCTAGAATTATCTTTTCATATTTACTGAGTTATTGCCTCAACTGTTGGGCCAATCAAAGGAGACTATCCTAGCATTAGTGTCAAATGAACTTTTCTTTTTCTATGCCTCATCAATTGCTCAACATTATGCTTCATTTGAGTTTGTTTCTTGTTTGAAACAACAATTTCTTAAAGTTTCTAATGTCCTTCATTTAATTTCTTGCAATATTTGCCTTTATCATGGACCACTTATTTTCCAACTCTTTATCCAATTATTGCTGTTATAAAGTCCTTTTACATAACCTTTTCTCTTACAGACTTTCCCTCCGGATCCCTCCCTCCCTCTGCTTGGTTGTCCTCACCCTGCTGTACAGTTGTTATACTGGACCCTTCCATCACTGTTTTCCTGGGTTGAAAACATTGACTCTTGGATCAAATGCATTTCACTTTTTGCTCTAATTTTGCTGAAACATTTCAAGTTAACTACTTAAAAAATACCTCTGGGTTTTACTGAGTTCCTCCTTGTGTGTAAAAAATAAAAGTCTTCATTCTCGTGCTCATACTTGAATGCTAGTTTGGGTAAAGAATCTAGATTGAAATTGTTTTGTCTCAGGATTTAGGAGGCTTTGTTCCATATGTCTTCTAACATATACTATGCTAATCGAAGAATGTTATTTTGATTCTTATTTCTTTGCACATGACTTGATTTTTTCTTTCTGAATTCATTTATGATTTATTTTATCTTAGGTGTTGTGAATTTAATTCTTTAAGCTAAGCACTCTTGAGATCCTCAAAGCAGTTTCAATGTCACTTCAGGGTAGACCAGTGTACATTAGGGTGAAATGAAACTTGAAAAACCAGAACAAGAAAATCACAACTAATGTAATCAAAATACCCTAACTATAATTTCATTTTCTTGGTGATGAATTTTTTTCTTCCAAATGTATTAAAGATTTAAATTTTAAAATATCAGTAAAATGGGCTGGAATAAGGAAATAGCTATATCCATAGCTAATTCTGCAAGTGAAAGGCTTTATTATGAAAGACACAAAGAAAAAGTTTATAAGTTTGGTTATATAAATTTGA